>JBBPNA010000696.1:0-12613 GCA_038090555.1 Boletus subcaerulescens | reverse complement strand
CTTATCTACAGATACTATACTTGTATTACTAGGTCTGAGACTGGGGAACATGAGGCAACATGAGTTGCATGTTTATTGGAGGATAAGCATACCTGTGCGGACATGTGTTGGATAGGGGGCATGAGGCGCGCATGAGGCGCATCTCATGTTCATCTAGAGCGTGTCACTGCAAGATCAATATCGTGGGAGAAAGTTGGGCTTTGTGGGAAAGTAAGCGAGTGAGCGAACATAGGGGCTATTGGAGTATTCGGTGAATTGTGAGTGAATGAGCATCTGGAAAAATAGGGGCGTTTGTAACACTAATCTTGTCCGACCTCCTCGCCTTACTATTCATAGCCTTGTCTATCATACCCAACCCTCCCGTCTATATACACCTCTTCATAACCTTCACCCGAACCTCCAAAATACGAGGACCAGTGAGTCTGGCAAGGGCGTGACACATAAGTCCTGTGCCGATGTCCTCAACAACTCTGCTCCTCTGGTCATTTCGCCCTCCGACAACTCTGGGCATCGCTGCTAGTCAGTAACCCATGTTGGCACCTCCTACATGCCTTGTCCAAATGGACTTCGGTCCATTAAACTTGGACTTGACTCGTAACCTCAAATAGCTCTGGTACACCTTTACCTTGACACCTCTGGACCTCCGCCAGAGCTAGACCAGTCAGGAGAAATATGGATTGTGACACTGGTACACCTTTACCTTGACAACTCTGGACCTCCACCAGAGCTAGACCAGTCAGGAGAAATATGGATTGTGACAGTGGTGGTGGTGGTGGTGGTGGTGGTGGTGGTTGTCATCTTCATTGCTGATGTGGGAGCACGGTTGCAGCAAGAAGGCAAGGGTGGCGTGTGGCAGCATCACACCATCCAGTGGTGGTGTGGTGGGAATGCATTGTTGTTGTTTTGGTGGCATGGGTGGTGCTACCATGCCATCATCTTCATTGTTTCATCATGGTGGTGGTGGTGGTGGTGGTGGTGGTGGTGGTGGTGGTGGTGGTTGTCATCATCATCATTACTGATGTGGGAGCATGGTTGTGGCGAGAAGGTGAGGGCAGTGTGCAGCAGCGTTATGTGGGGTGGTGGCATGATGCCACTGTGCCGGTGCCATTGTTGTCTTGTGGCAGTGGAGGCTCAAGTGGTGAGAAGGGGTGTGGTGGCACAGGCATTAATACATGACCAACATTGTCATTGTCACTGTGCATGTTGTGTTGTGTTGTTGTGCATGTTGAGACTCTGGTGAGAGAGGTGGTGGGAACTTGTGAAAATTTCTAAAATTTCTATTACAGCTTAGAAATTCACTGATATATCATTTACTACCTCAGATAAAGTACAGATTGGTGGTGTAGTGGAATGGAGTGGCCCTTTTTTCCATTTTTGGGTGCCACATGACTCATGAGTTCAACTCGGGCTACTCCACATTATTTCACAGCTCAAATGTATATGTACTTTCTATGCTTTCCTTTTCCTTTTTGTACTTTGTTATCTTGATTGACTTTTTTTGACTATAGAAAGTACGTACAAGCTCAAAAAGGTGGAAAAAGTAAGTGTCTAAATTCCTGATGAGTGTACCCTGCGGTTCACTACCAGATGGTACACTACTTTAGAGAGATTAGGAAATAGGTTCATACTAGTAGTGACCTAGTGTTGCTGTAGCTTGGCTCAACTTGGTTAAGCTTGGCTATTGCTGGCTTATGTACAACTTCAGCTGTGTGCCTGCTTGGCTATTATCTGTACTTGGCTTGGCTAATCAATTTGACTGGCTGTAACCATGTCACTTGCATTCAGATAAAGAATGAAAGGAATCAATGGAATATTACATGCAACATGGTCTATGGACAAAATAAGTATCATAACAGCATACAACAGCCCAGGTTCTTCCTTATGAGTTCCATAAAACTCTATTAGACACCACCACCACAGTGCCAAGCCAAGTCCAATCATTTGTGTTGCAATAGCAAGTATCCAGCATTGCCACATGGGATACAAGGGAATCTACTCTAGGGAACTTACCTTTGGACTGAAGGGTTCCTCAGAGATAATAGCAGTAGAGTATCAAAAGAGAGATATTTTAATTCAGACTCAGCAGAGTCTTATATACTGTTTGTACAGCTTACTTAATCTAAGGTCATATGACTGTTAGTATGTGTCCTTTCAACACTCCCCCTTGTCTAGTATATGGTAGATACATAGATATACAAAGTGAGAAGTATAAAGTAAAAGAAACATCTGCACAGTTTTTTAAAATGGCAAGTTAAATTCCAAACCAAGCTGGAAGCAAAACTCCTTGAACTTGATGTGTCCAAGGTTCTTTGTGAACATATCCACAGGATTGTTGGTCCCTGGGATAAAGAGTAGCTCAACCTGCTTCCATAGCATCACAGCATCACATATGAAGTGGTAACAGATCTGGATGTGTTTGGAACATTTTTCGGTGACTGGGTTTTGCACAATGAAGAACGAACCTTGATTGTCACCACAAATGGGAATGGGGCCAAGGTGATAGCTGAGTTTTTCCATCATCTGATGAATACAAATAGCTTGGCACATACAGTTGCTCAAGGCCATGTACTCAGCTTCTATAGAAGACAGAGCAGTGGTCTTTTGTAAGTGTAAGTTCCACAAGAACCATCAGCAAATCTCTGATATTGCTACAGTAAGGTTCCCCCCTGTCCAGTCTGTACAGACCTACTACAGAACATGGTTTGGGCAAGTTGTGAAATCAGTTCTGTGGGCCTTTGTGGACCTCTGTGAACCTCTGTGAATGCATTGTGATGGAAAAACTACTGGTAACATTTTTCTGTAAATTTCTGTACAGCTCTGTACACAAAAATCTGAATTTGCTGATGATACACCATCCATGAATTTCAGGTAGAAACCTGTTTGTGAGTGAGATGTGACTTTGTCTTGTCCCCAATCAGAGTCAGTGCAGGTGATAATGCCTTTACTGGTTTTGCTATTATATACGAGAGAGTAGTCTTGGGTTCCTAGTAGATACCAGCAGATATATAAAGCTTTATTAAGATGCTCTTCTGATGGATTGGTGGACATGCAGGCAAGTTGGGTAACCACATATGAGATGTCAGGCCTGGTGCCGATTATGAGATACAACAATGATCTGATGACCATTTGAAATCACATCCAAAGTTCCAGTTGGATGGGTAGATTATTCTTCTGTGGGTAATAACTTTGAGGGAGAGGGATGCTGGTGATTTTTGCGTTAGTCATACCACATTGCTCAATGACTTTGTCGAGGTATTCTCACTGGTCTATCTTCATTGTTTGACCATCTCAATGTATATTCATTTTTAGGAATTCATATGTTTCTCCTAAGTCGCAACAGTCCCACTTCTTCATGAAGGCAGCTTTAATCTTGTCTATGAAAGGTTTGTTGGGGCTGCAGAAGATGGCATTGTCTACATAGATTATTGTTAGACCAGTCCTTCAAAAACTGGTTGCAACTGATTGGCAACTGATCTAGGACTGATTTAAACCAGTTTCTTTTGGATCAGTTGCCAGTTGCCTGTGTCTGGGACTTTCCCTGGACCAGTTGCGGTCCAGTTGCCTAATTTGGAAGTAAAAAACTGGACTGGACTGGACTTTAAAACACTACTCACAGATGCTGCTCTCCCCATGGGTTCTCCCATTACAGCTACGCCTTCAAAATACTTTGGTGGCTCAATGTGAATCAGCTTCCACGAGGGTTCCCAGACCGTGTTTATTGGGTTTGGTACTATAATGCTGTCACCTGTACTCTTCATCCTCAGTGCACACATCACACTAACACAGTCACTCAGGTGGCTTGCTACATCCTGCCAAACTGCCACTGTCACTTTGGTCCACTTTCCTTTCTCTGATGCAATCTTGACTGGCACTCTGGTACAGGCCACTGATGTGAAGAGCATCATGGAAGCTGCCAGGGCTGTTATTGAAAACTGAAGAAACCCTTGAATGCAAATGATTTCAAGATTGCCATTATATGCACTAAATTTGGTGCTGCTATCACTGTTGAGGGTGGAGAAGGTCTTGTGGAGGCCATTGGCAGTGGTGTGGGTTTCTCTGAAATTCTTCTGCATTCTGCTGTCAGAAATTAATGCTTCTTAACTCCCAGATTTTCTTGAATGCAAATATCTCAATTGAGAACATAGTGGCTGCGCTGGACAAGGTTGACACAGCTGCTGTCTCCAAAGTGGGCATTCGGGTTCATCAGCCTCGACAATGTTATTAGTGGCATACACTTAATTCTGGCCTTCCACTATGGCCATACTACTGTCTTGTTACTGCCATCAATTGCCCACAACAAGATTGAAAACAGTGAGGACTGGGATTGGTATTTTGTAAATATGTGAGCCCCTATGTTGCATTGTCTGAAAGGGTTTCTAACTATGGTTATTCTAGTTTTGTGGACAGGGACATGTTTATGAGGCACAGAGGTGGTGGAGTTGGACACAAGTCAACTCACGAGGCAATGTGCTGCCTTCTCCATGACTGCAAGACCCTTAACAAGCAACCTTTATCTGATTCCTTGATGTGACGTTTGTCTTCATCCCTGCAATGACAACACCAGTTCATGTCCACATGGCAATCTGTCCTGTCACTCATAGGGAACTGCAGGGATATATACCCTCAGGCTAAAATTTGGTGCAAGGGTATACCCTGGGGTATACTTCTGCAGTTCCCTAGTCACTCATCAACCTGGCATTGGCTAGAACAAGCATGGGCCAGGATAAGGACAAGGATGGTCTTGGTGTTGATGATGATAGTACCCTCTGTCCATACAACTGGGCCAAACCCATACATCAACTGTGAGTTTATCTTTCCCAAAGAACTCAATGGCTTTGTACTGCCTTACCATTTGTTCAACCTTGATGATGAGGATGCACTCATGGCATTGGCAAGGAAATGCAAGCCATCACCCTATCTAAAATTGTATAACCCTGATTATGCTGGAATAATCAAGAAGCAGTGTATCGTTGAGAAGCTGTTGACTCAGGCGTGCACTCAGCTTGCTGCCATTCTCAACTGGATATGGTCACTGGCAGTGAAGCACCTTGCTATATCTTGGTGACATGCAACATACTAGACACATCACTGGAAAAGACAGTGTGAATGTGTTGAAAGGACATATACTTACAGTCACATGACCTTATATTAAGTAAGCATTACAAAGCATATATAAGACTCTGCTGAGTCTGAATTAATAAAATCTCTCTCTTGATACTCAACTGCTATCATCTCTGAGAACTTCCCAGTTCCAAAGTAAGTCTCCTAGAGCAGATTCCTAGGTAACCTGTGCAGCAATGCTGGTTACCAGCTATTGCAACAGGTTATGAGCCCCGCAGATCTGATGATGTGATTTACCCACTTGTCATCTGCTCATGGGTAAAACCCTTGGACATAGGCCATCCTGAGCAGAAACACTGGACACTCTTTGATGCGGCAATGCTCGAGAGTAACAGCCATCAGACTCTGGATGTAGGGGGTTGCTATGACCCTACATTCTGGAAGCTCTGACTGTTCAGTAATGTGAATGTTTTTCTTGCTTCCTTTATTGGTTCAAACTGACATCTCATCCTTCCAAGAACCTACTACCAACATGTCTGCCATTCTCAACATCATTGTCTCCTACATCATTGCTGTTGTATACTCACTTCTCACCTATACCTTCCCATATGGCCACCTCCGCTATGTCACCCCACTACCAGGAATCTTGACATATCACTACACCATATTTGAAGAATTCATTGACACTTTTGGCAACCCCTTCATCAACTGATCCAGATCACCTGGTCCCTCATGGGAAGAACATCTTGGCAACTGGACCAGAATCCCTGATCCTGCCTGGGAAGACCTCCCCGGTTTTGAAGACTCCTTATCACATAACATCACCCATTGGAACATGGTATACCATGATGAAGACGAGGTCTTCACCAACTACTCATCCATCTCAGAATGGTTGGAAAAGAACCTCCCTGCCTTAAACCTGCTCAAGGACATAGAGACTCACACTGCCATTTCTGATTGGCTGGATCATGTACCCCCAGCTGAAAATCACAACACACCCCCACCTCCTTATCTCAATGAAATCTTTGACACTTGGCTTAACCAGGCCAACTCTCAGGCATTCTGGCCCTCTGCAATTGAGCCAGAAACAGGACTTTCTCCTTCTATCCTCACAACTGCACTCATTTTGATCAACTTGATCTTTCCCCCATGATTGCCTACAATTATGTTCTCTTGTGCCAAGTTGCTCCTCATCCTATAATCATTTATGAGGATCCAGTCATCAACTGGCAAGTCCCCTCTTTCCCTTGTCCATCTCTCACAGGCACTGACATACAGATTTTTTCACCTCAGATTGTATTTAATTTACATATGTCTGTAGTAGATGTAGACAATGCTACTATTGCTCCTCCCTTCTCCATGTATGACTGCTGTAAAAAGCAAACAACAACTAAAAGTAAAGAAAAGGAAAGAGAACATGACGATCACCTTCCTCATGACATGTGGCTCCTCAATTCAGGAGCTTCATCCACTACACCAACAATTTAAACGATCTGATTGAGTATTCTGCATTTATGCAACCTACCTACTCCCAGATAGCAAATGGTTGTGCACCCATTAAAGGCAAAGGAACAGCGATTATTCTCTTTCAAGGTAGAGTTGTGCGGTTATCGCCAGTCATTTATATGCCCTCATGCACAATAAAACACATATCCATGGGTACCTTACTTACCAATGCCTGTATGACACTTCAGACCACTCCTGGTCATATCAATATCTTTGATAAATGCACTAAGCAAATGGTACTGAGTTTCCACTCCCATGGTGACACTATGTACTGGATGCATGCACCTACTGTTTGTCCTCATGCCGACTTATCATCAATGGCCTCTGTGGACTATGAACTACTCCATCGCTGATTAGGCCACCCCTTATATGATGTGCTCTGCATTGCTAAGAAGCACATTAAGGACTTCCTGGATGTCAATATTCTGTCCACCACTCCTATATCCTCTGGTTGTGGGCTTGGTAGACAACCCAATCATACTTTTCCTCATAGTGAGAAGTGTGCAAGCGCTCCCTTTGAGTTAATTCATTCTGATTTAAAATCATTTGAAATTGAATTGTACCACAAGTACAAGTATGCGGTCATTTTTTATGATGACTATAAAACACTGAAAGCAACCAAGCAGTTCCATGCCTATGTGCGAACTCAGTTCAACGCCATGATAAAACACTGGTGCTCTGATGCAGGGGGAGAATATACCTCCAAAGCTTTCACTGAGTATATGCACGATAATGGCATACACATCCAACAATCCACCCCTTATGCTCACTAGCAGAATAGACATACAGAACACCTCATCCGTACCATAATGGACAAGGCACAACCCATGCAACTGCAGGCTTGCCTGCCTAATTCCTATTGGGAGTTTGTGGTACTCCATACACTTCATGTGTATAACTGCACCCCTTCCACTTGGCTCAACTGGAAAATGCCATCTGAGATGCTCACAGGTAAAAAGCCAACTTTCTCGCATCTTTGGGTTGTTGGTTGTGGTGTATACATATCAAGTCCAGATCCTCCGGGTTCGAGTCCGGCGAGATCTGAGAGAGATAGATAAAGGGGACGGAGGTTCGACTGAAGTCGACAGAGGTACAGAGGTGTGGGGTGCGGAGGTACAGAGGTGTGAGGATGTTGGCACAGAACTTATGTGTCGCACCCTTGTCAGGTCCCATGTCCTCGTATTTAGGGTAGAGAAAGAGGGAAATGAAGTCAGACTCGAGAGGAGGTGACTTAGTTAATTTTCGTACTTAAGGTACAACAGAATATTACAGGGGACTTATATACTACTTGAAACCCAGAAGAAGTCCAGATCCGAGACTAATGCACGAAGGTGTTGTACATTGGATTGGAATGAATGATGAACAACGGAGCACGGAGCACAGCCAGGATGGACTGTACCGATTAGGAGGTGAAAATGTAGACTAGAATGGAAAAAGATTAATGTAGGTACAAGTACGGAGTTGCAACTCCGTAGATGTCTGTTACTCCTTGGTCAAGGTTTCCCGAAGTACTCCGGAGTTGACTGGAGTTGGACTTGGTAATTTCTGGGTCATGACAGTATCCCCCTCTTAGGCCGAGCCCTCGAGGCCTGTCAGGAAAATCCCTGAGTGGAATGTCCATGTGGAGGTGGTTTGTCTGAGGTCACATGATGTGGTCCAGCTATAGATTAACGAACAGAATTGAAACTCCGCTGATGTCCATGTATAAAGGCAGGGGACATCCTGGTCGGACACCAACAAACTCCTGATGTCAAACTCTATCACGAACATCAAACAGTGGCCGAATGCCCATCTCTCAAAGCACCAAGACAACGATGACGAGACGTCGGAGGCCAAATTCTCGGAGCGTCAGAGGCATGCAAAGGCATGCAAAGAGGAGAGCCTTAGATGTGAGGCAGAGGAGCGCCGGAGGACGGAGGCTGAGGAGGCAGCATGCAAGCGGGTGAGTAACCCTTCGGTCCCTGTAGTCTTTGGCTAATGGAGCTTTTAGGCTGTGGAGATAAAGGGGCAGCAGGGCGCCAATAAGGGAAAAGGACGAGCACTGGGGGATTGAGTGTGAAGCTGGGCCTAGTAAGGGGTCATCATGCTTGGAGTGCTGAGAGGCAAAGGTGAAGTGCAAGTGCCCTGGAGCAGTGAAGTCGGAGAAGCGGAGGAGGTGTGTGGACAGCGAGACTGGTCCATTGAAGAAGCAGAAGAGGACCTCGGAGGCCACAGTGGAGGTTTTGGACGACGAGAAGGAGCTGGAGGTCAAGTCATGGTCCCAGTTGGGGACAATTCTCATTGAGATGGTCCAGGACATCCGAAGCATCCTGATGCAGCAAAACCGGTGCCTCGAGAGGCAGAACACCCTTCTGGTGCAGCTCATCAATCTGAAGATGACGGAGGCCTTCGGATGGGAGGAGTTGGCGGAGGAAGATGATGATGTCCCGGAGGAGGAGCTGGCGGAGTTGACCACAGAGAGGAGGAAGAACTCCAGCTGGAGGTTGGAGAAGGAAGTAAGGAAATTACTGTAGAATAGGTAGTTTTCTTTGTTTCATATAATATGAGCAGAGTCAGAGAGAAAGAAAAGGAAAAAGACAAATGGAGTGATTTAAGTGAGGAGCAGACCGGGCTTGTCTGGGTACTTCTGATGGAAGTCTGAGACGAAGTCCGTTGCATGTCCTAACTCCGTAGCAAGTAACCAGGAGGTTTCTTTGTCAGTTCCCTTGTATCCTAACCAATGTACCAAGTACAGGAGTTGGCAATGGCGCCTTCTCCAATCGATCTTGGAGTCTAATATCTCTTCAATCTCATACTCGGATTTGCCTTCAACCTCAACCAGAGGTGGCAGAGGTTGGATGCAATCTGGAATGGTATTCAGAGTTGTGGGTTCTAACTGTGCGACATGAAAAACAGTGTGTATGGATTTCATAGATTTGGGCAGACGGAGAGTGAAGGAGAGAGTACTGGGCCTCACAATAATGCTGAAGGGACCCAGGAACTTCTCGGAGAGCTTTTTGGATGGTGTTACAAACACCCCTATTTTTCCCCTATTTTTCCTTATTTTTCCAGATGCTCATTCACTCACAATTCACTGAATACTCCAATAGCCCCTATGTTCATTCACTTGCTTACTTTCCCACAAAGCCCAACTTTCTCCCATGATATTGATCTTGCAGTGACATGCTCTAGAATAACATGTGACGCGCCTCATGCGCGCCTTATGCCTCCTATCCAACGCATGCCCGTACAGGCATGCTTATCCTCCAATAAACACACAACTCATGTTGCCTCATGTTTCTCAGTCTTAGACCTAGTAATACAAGTATAGTATCTGTAGATAAGCACTGCACAGTCTGTGCACATGTACTAGTGGTATAAATACTATAGCCAAGTAGTACAAGACTCCCCAGTCTTGTTCTCTTGGAGTTTTCCCAGAACATCCTCACTAGTACTCTTGCAACTACAAACACTAGACCCTTAGGTGGGTTCTGGTCGTTTCAGATGGTTGTGTGGAATGGAGGTATTTCACCTTAAGCATTACTTGATCGCTGACCTGGAAGTCCAGAGCAGGACTTTGTCGTTTGTCTGCTGGTCCTTGGTATCCTTTTTGCACTTCCAGCATCTCCGATCACAGGAACTCATGGAGTTTGTTCAAGTCCATGACATAGGATTTAGCTGCAGAGGAGGTGAGATTGCAATCGAAGTGAATGGAGAAGTTGGGATGGTATTCTTTATTGGCGAAGAATGGAGATACTCCAGTGGTAGCACTAGGAGCATTATTGTAGGTGAACTCTGCAAGGGGCAAGTGTTTGGACCAGTTGTCTTGCTAGTAGCTGCAATAAATCTGAAGGTATTGCTCGAGTGTCTGATTGGCTTGTTCTGTCTGGCCATCCCCCTCTGGATGATATCTGAAGGTAAAGTAGAGATGCATATCAAGAACTTTACTGAGAGATCAGAAGAAGTGTGAAACAAACTCGGAGCCCTGGTCAGAGGTGACATGGGAGGGAACTCTGTGCTTGGAGAAGACATGGATGAGGAACAACTTGGCAAGTCCTGCGGAGGTGATCATATCGTGAGCCAGGATAAAGATACATTGTTTTGATAGTCTGTTGACTACCACGAGGATGGTGGTATAGTCCTCTGAAGGAGGAAGCTGTTCAATGAAGTCCATGGAGATTGAGTTCCATGGTTTCTCCGGAACTGGAAGCTGTTTCAGGAGACCGTAAGGCCAATGATGAGGAGTCTTTGCATGAGCACAGGCTGTACAGGAGCTAACATAATCTTTTATGAAAGTCCGGATTTTTGGCCATGTATATTCACGATGAATGAGCTCCAGGGTATGATTCTGACCAAAATGTCCTGCAGTCAGATGGTTGTGGAATATCCAGAGTATATGGAGTCAGAGGTTGTTAGCTTCTGGGATGTAGATAGTGTTGTCCCATAGGAGGAATTCTTCGGAGTTGATGCTCCATCATGGATCAAGTGATTTGGAGGACAGAAGGGGTGACCCAACAGGATCGCTAGGGAGTGTGGAGAGGATATCAGACTGGAGTTGCTCTATGTTGATTAGTGCAGATGTGCAGAGTAACAGAGCTTCTAGAATGGTGGCTCAGAGGGAGATCGTGAACTGTTCAGGGGTAAAAACTGACCTAAAATTGTCAGGGTTGACTTGAGTGAAGTCCTTATCCCCCTCTTTGGGGTAGATGTCCCAGTGTCTAGTCAAAGCATCTGGTTTCACTCCAAGCTTACCAGGTCGGTACCGAACAACCATATTGAATTGGTTAAGATATTTGGACCAACAGGCTTGGCGGTGCGTTAGGAGCTTAGTGGAAGAGAAGTATTCAAGGTTTTTGTGGTCCGTGAGGACATCTATGGGGGTTGCAGAGCCTTCCAAATAATGCCTCCAGGACTTGAACACCTCGAAAATTGCCAGTAACTCCTTATCATGTGTGTTGTAGTTCAACTCAGCTCCAGTCAAAGTCCAGGAGAAGAACGTGATGGGGTAAAGTTCATGGTCGGACGGAGTTGTGATAGAGAGAATACCAGCAATGGCATAGTCAGAGGTGTCAGTCTCGATGGTGATGGGGACATTTGGAGTCCAGTGAACGAGCACCGGAGCAGAGGTGAAAGCATCTTTGAGTTATTGGAAAGATTTCCAACAGACATTGGAGAAGTCCCAAGGAACTTCCTTGCGAGTGAGGCGAGTTAGAGGGACCACAATATTGGAGTAACCCTGGATGAAGCGACAGTAAAAGTTGGCAAAGCCCAGGAAGGACTGAATGTCCTTGACCTTCCTAGGCTCAGGCCAATCCAGGATTGATTCGATTTTGTCGGAGGCCATGGAGAGGCCAGTAGGGGAGAGAACATATCCAAGGTACTTGACCGTGTTGGTATGGAATTCACATTTCTCCAGCTTGGCGTACAAGCCATTAGCTCGGAGTCATAGGAGGACTTCTTGGACGTTTTTACAATGTGATTCCATATCATGGGAGTAAATCAGAATATCGTTGAGGTAAACCACAACGTAGACATCCAGCAGATCTGCAAAGATAGTGTTGACAAACCACTGGAAGGCCGCCGGAGTGTTGGTAAGTCCAAATGGCATAACTAACCACTCAAAAGAGCCATAGCGAGTATGGAAGGAGGTCTTCCATTCATTGCCCTCCACAATATGGACCAAGTGATACACATGTTGGAGATTGATCTTTGTATAGACCTTGGCTCCTGAAGGGGTGTCAAGAAGATCGGAGGTACAGGGAAGTGGATAACAGTCTTTTCTTGTGATTTTGTTTAATCCTCAGAAGTCAACACATAGTCGGAGGGAGCCGTCTTTCTTTCGGACAAACAACACCAGAGCTGCATGCAGAGACATAGATTGTCTGAAACAACCAGAACCCACCTAAGGGTCTAGTGTTTGTAGTCGTAAGAGTACTAGGAAGGATGTTCTGGGAAAACTCCAAGAGAACAAGACTGGAGAGTCTTGTACTACTTGGCTATAGTATTTATACTACTAGTACATGTGCACAGACCGTGCAGTGCTTATCTACAGATACTATACTTGTAT
>JBBPNA010000695.1:0-12641 GCA_038090555.1 Boletus subcaerulescens | reverse complement strand
GAGATGTCTATTGGGAAACCTTTACCCCGTTCCAACATCGTGGATACGCGCTCATACGGTGGTCGTGCTTTCGGAGTGACTACAATAGTCGTCCAGAGAGATGGTGTCGAGAGTGCGACGTTGCGCCAGTGCTGGCAGACATATGAAACGAGGAATGCGAATGGAACAGTGGTAGCAGAGGATCCAGTGTCATCGGAGGCACTCTCGCCATTGCCTCCTTTGTTCTCACCTCGCTGCACCATTTCGACGTCGCGGGCACGGGTATCTTTTTCACTGGTCGTCTTTGCGTCGAGTTGATCTGTGTGGGGGACATCTGACCCGCTCGCTTTGTCTTGTTCTTTATCAAAACCGTCATCCATGGAGCCGAGCTCGAATATGTGCGAGAGGGTCTCAGGAGGCAGTTCATCGATGAAGCAGACGCATTTTTGAGTAACGAAGGAGTCATTGGGGAGTACATGGGTTTTCATCTTAAAAGTGGGACTACCAAACATGAGGAATGAGTGGAGACAAACCGAGGGAACTCACCAGCTTCGAACTTAGACGTGGGGCTATCCTGGACTCGAGTCAGTCGTTAACGACTTGAAGTGTCGGAATTTGGAAACAAGCAAGCTGTGCGCGTCGCTTGTCCCTCATCACGATCTCTCATCATCTCTGGGTATCCATGCGCGGGCAATTCGCATCGTCACGGTGCCACGCAAATCAAACACAGCAGGCTCGAGCAGCGTTTCGCAAACCCCGCCTACACCGGTCCATCCCTCAACGTGACCGTCCTGTCTGACGACATGCTCAACATTCCTCGATCCGCGTACGATGGTGAGTCATTCATTCATTCGACACGGCCCAGGGAGATGAAAGAAAATGGATGTTGATCGCGATGACCCACATCAAGACAGTCGATCCGAAAAACCAGCACGCGCAATGATCGTATCCAAGTCATCGTCGACGCGCTCAATTATATCAAGGGGTTCCGCTATCAAATGTACTGTGCAGCAAGGTCCGCGTATGTACGGCGCGTTTTTTCTTCCTCTTGGTCAGCGCAACGTCGTTGGTTTCAAGTTTTCTGACCCTGGGGGGAAAAAGTAGGTCTATGTCATTGCCCCACCCGAACAGTGTCGCACCTGGAACACATCACGAGAGGACGGGCGGTCATATGCCCCTGGCATTATCGCATGCGTTTGGGGGATGAAAACGTCATGGTTGATCAATTATGGGCACGTACAGACACGCGTCGGCTGGGCCTTATCCCCAGCGCCAGCAAGTTCAAACTTAAGTTAGGCAATAGTCATATTGAAGTGTTTCACCTCCGAGTTGTGCCGACTTTTGTGTCGTCTTTGTATTGTACTACTTGTGATTCAAGCAGCACACGAGTGCACCTTATTCGCGCAGTCAGCAATGGGATAGACTGATCAAGTGGTTAGCTTTCTCTCACATTTTGATCTTGCGGCCACGACGATAGGATCTACACAATTGTCAACTTCGCACGGAAACCATTTTACGACTTTATCATGATAGGTTGATAGATCATAGCTCGCTTGTTTTTTACGTGATGATATATCTGTGCTGCGTTCGTCTCATGCGGCCTCCTTCACCCCATCGCCCTCCGAGCCTGCTTCGAACCCGTCCCAAGACGCAGCGAACACCAGCCTCCTTTCGGAACCGCGCTCCACCTCTACCAGGGCTATCAGACCCTCCTCACCCTCCAGCGACCTCGAGCACCTCGGATCCGGATGGCATCTCGTTTCACTCCAACTTCGGCGCCGCTGCGCATCGTCGAGCGGGGCGTCGCCGGTGGCCCAAGTCGTCTCTGACGCTGTTTGGATGCACTCTTTTCGGTCCCCCACCCATCCATCTCTCTGACGGTGACGAGGATGATCCACATAGTATAGGAGGTGGGCGGGCGAGGGCACTAATCAATCACCGATTCTTCGTCCCCGCTCGACGCAAGTACAGCAACTCACATCGCGGGGCCACTACAGCGCTCGCTGCCCAGCGCGAGAGTAAGTGATGGCAACTCGAAGCAGAGGAAGAGGCACGTCGAAAGGCAGAATGGAAGGCATGTCGGCAAGGACGAAAAGTACGCGCTCGGGCTGCGGCGCTCATGCCGCTCACTGGTGCATCGCCTTGCCTAGACAGGGATATGTTCGAGGGATTCCAGGGGAGCGGGATGGACCCTACGTCTTTGTCTTTCCACCAAGCGGGCAAATGTCATCTCAGACCAGACCGTCGAAGTCCGGATGTTGACTATGACGGGCCCAACGCCTCGCATTCGGTGACGCCGATGATGCGGACCTGGGCGGGGAGCGGTACACGCGGAAGAAGAAACCCTCTGGAGTACTGAGCGGATCAGGTTCAGATTCACGCTCTCGCACCTCTCACATCCAGAACGCCCCACCCCACCCCACCCACCAATCCATCCCGTACCCACATACAGAGATGCATCTTCCTGCACCCATGCGGAAGAAGTCTCGTCGACATCGCTCGTCAAAGCGAACGTCAGTCGTCTCGTCGGTGACGTCACAGTCCGCATCGACAGCACCCTACACACCTGTGGAGAGCGTTACAGAGGCTCCTGCAGTCGCTGCGTTTCCTGTTCCGCAGGAACGGCACATCCGTAATAGGGAACACACCAGTTGATTTCCCAAGCGTCGGTCTCTGGCAAGCGGAGCCCCAAGTCGTTTGAAGAGCATTTCTGGCGCACATCGCATGGTTTGGCCCTTATCTAGGGCCAAGGCGTACGAACATGCGGCTATGCTGGTTACATAGTAGGCTGAGCTGCATACCCAACAGGATAAAAGGAACGACACATGTGAATTGGGTTTCTGTCAATGTATGAGTGAAAGATGTCACAGGCATGCCTACCCAATACTTGCCACTAATAACAAAAGGCGTTCTGAGGTACATGCGAGAGTCAAACTCGCATGATGCCTTACGATCATTGATTGCGTTAAGTGGGGAATAGATATACTCTAAAAGGCCATCGACATCGATGGGCTGATGATCCAGGGAGAATGAAATCAGCCCTTTGCTTGCTTTAGAAGAGAGCATTGAAGAGCTTCTTGGGCTAGTACATCCGCCACTCACTAACCTGCTAGATTTTCTGATTGACGATATCCACCGAATGTAAGACAACCACAGTTATGTGGCAGGTATTCCTATTTTTTTCGCGCTCACAGGATGTACAGAACGTTGATAAGAGATGCTATTTTACAGTCATATCAGAGTGTTGAAACTCAAACGACGTCAACATGAGGTACGTAGTACTACCACTGATTTTTGGAATGGTATGGTTGCGGCATAGATGTGTCCGTCCAGTCTAGAGGGGGGATGATGGATGACCCAGGTCGCATAAGTGCTGAGGTTCAATGCTTCCGCAGTGGTTCGGGGCATCACGAGTCTCCAGTTCCTGCATTCTCTCCACGGGGCCAGAAGCCCGGGGTGCAGAAATAGAGAACAGAAGTTTACCACTCTCCACCTCATCCACCTCACTCTGGTTTCGGTCAGGCTGGAACCACCAAGTGAAGTTGCTCCGCTTCCTGGCGGTCCAAATGCACCATGCAGCCAACAGGGCTGCAATGAGCATGAAGCTTCCCACACTCACACGAGAAACTATGTTGGCTAGATAATACCACTGAATGACAAAACTTGCGAAGAAGAAAACCATACTGAGGGGAGTGTGTCAGGGAATGGAGTATTACCACGCCGGGACACTCACCCCCACACGAGAAAAGCGCGCGGTAAGCTGTAGATGATGGCAAGAGCCTCAAGGCCATGTTTTTGGTGGTATAATTGATGCAGAAATTTGGCCTGTTGAAGTCAGATCTCCAAATTGTCATGGGAGATATAGTCAAACTGACAGTATGGAACGCATTAGTCGGCTCTTCGGTACGAATTTGCGCCATGAGTACCAGACCGAGGATGATACTGGTCGTGCTAGCTACCACCGACATATTGTTGAAGAGTTCCTGAGTCGAAAACCCTGGATCGGACTGCTTTGACAGGAACCCAACATTGATGTTCAGTAACACGGTTGCCTGGGTGTTGATTAGTCACTTTGTTTGGGGTCCTGTAATTTGGTATACTTACGAGTAAACTAGTGACTTGGAATTGTGGGTTCACCTTGGTAATGAACAGGTCCCACCTTTTCTTGCTTACAAGTTCGTCGACGAAGATCCGGTGCAGCACCCGCACGTTGCTCACGGGTGTCATGAACAACAGCGGCGCAGAGATCGTCATGAATATTGAGGGGTGGTATCTCCATCCATAGACTGATTGATCAAAATTGAGCCGCGCACAGTCTTCCCCGTAATAGTTATGAAAGTACTTGACATCTGCTAGTGTGAGGAGGACACCTTGGAAAGTATGAGAAGACATACAGAAGATGTGCATGATTCGACCTGAAAAGCATCAGCAAGCGTTCTGTGGACTGATGAAAAGCGTTCCATTCACCTATAATTATCGCGGAGTGGATACGCATTCCTTCTTTCCCGGCTGGGTAATGAAAGGTGAGCAGGCGAATGCCACCGAGCGAATAGCTTACGATCGATTCGCTCAATGAGAGCTAAGTGTTTCTTCAACTCCTCGGCATTTAGAGGGCACGAAGATAAGCTCGATGTTAAGTGGTCTATAGTTCTAGTTATTCAGAGTGAGTCCAACAGCAGAAGCGAAGCGCTCACCGCATGTGGCATGAAGAATCATGGCTATCACCTCATCTTTCAACTCTTGAGTAACCTCACAGAAGTTCGGGTAGAGATCCCAATGGCTCCTGGAGTTGGTTTAGACCATCAGCGTAGCATATATGACTGACTGAATGATAGTACATCAGGTCCATGAATATCTTACAACGTACGACTCACATTTGCTGCACACCAGTAATGTGCTTGGATACCAAGACCTAATGGAGTCAAATCATTCATTTTGGTCATTCCAAAGACTAGCAACCAGGGGCTTAACTTTGTGAGGGAGCGAGAGATCACCTCTGCAATCCTTGAAAATCTCATACCCATCCCATTCATCCAGCCAAAAGAGACTCCTGGTTCGTGGGTTCACGAAATAATAACAACACATCAAACCTATGTCATCTAGTTTAGGTTCCACGACCAACTGAACTTCGTCGACTCTCAAGAATTCGGAGAGGTTTCGCTTCTCGATCTCAGCTATCAGCTTCAAGAACAAGAAGGTTCTGAAGTGTTCAATATCCGCATAGATTTGTTCATCACAAATGTTCGCTTCCACAAACGTCTTCTACAGAATCATACTTGAGATACAATAATAACAATGACGGGTATTGTTTAGATTCACTAACCGACTCGCTGTGCACGAAGTAAAGAGCACCTTCTGGATGCCGGTAGGCTATCCACCCCTCGGGAACATCCTCTCTGCAAATGAAGATTAATGCAAGATAAACTTCTGACGTAGTAATGAAACGAACAGCGTCTGGGGGTATTGATAAGATAATGCTTCAATTTTGTAATCGGATTCGGATGGACGTCTGGGTGTCGACATGAGTTTTGGATTCAGTCAAACATTTCATGCACCTTACCTGGTCTTGCGATATTCATATCGGAGCACACTGCTGACTGACATTGGGTAGAAACGAAGTCCGATGGGCTCCATGGGTTGGGTTGGATCATCGTACCTCGGCGGTGCAATAATTGAAGGAAATGCGCTACGATGTTCTCGGTATGAGGTTCGCCCGATTGAGTTACCAGAAGTGCGGGATTTCTGCGAGACAGACAGCTGGGAGGATTTAATTGACAAGGGTTTTCTGCTTTGGTGAGGCTCCGGCTTATCTGCATCGAAGTGGATATGGGCCGTGGGCGGGGATGATTTAACCTCAGGGGTTCCAGATGAACTCCCCAGTTCAAAGCCAATCGTTCGATGAAGCAGACTGGGAGGGTGAGGCAGTGGGTGGGAAAGAACATCCGAGGTCGGTATGTTGTCGCCATGATAAGTGTGAATAATAGGATTAGAGCTTGACGGAAGGATGGAGTCGGCTTGTGGCGTGTTGGGATTGATCTCGCTGGGCTCATTGTGAAGTGAGGTTTGACTACCGCCCATCCATGGAATATCTTGCGAGTAGCGCCTTGCTGCAACAGGAGAATACGGGATAAGGTGACCAGATGGGTCCCTTTCACTGGCATAAGGCGAGTCCACGGGAGAAGGTTTACCACGTTCGTGAGCATCTGACGATCCTGGAGAGGGAACATTCATGGCACAGATGACCCCACGTCTATCCACAGTGGATGATGAAATAGGTAGCCCTCCATGGCGGTGGAGGGCTGGTTTGCGAGGGTCTGTGCGTGTCCAGGAAGCGAAAAAAGCAAATAAGTGATTTAACGGCCTGAAAGGTAATAACCTGTGGATGGACACCAGTGATTTCAAAAAACGGCTGAGCAATAGAGTCAACAATTGCCTGAGTGTTGACGGAGGCATCGAACCAAGCGGACGCAAAAATGAACCTGAAATGACCTTAGTGGGCCTACTCAATAGTTCCCAGGTTGAAATAATTTGTTGGTCCCTTGAGGAAACCTTGTGACCCCTGGAAGCGAACTTTGTCGCGAGTCAGTAAAATCACTATTTTATATATATTCCAGCTCAGCCCACTTCGAACAGATGACTGCTACTAGGAACCTCGTGGTCTGCATCGATGGGACGTCAAACAAGTTCGGCCGAAGAGTGACTGTTAATTGCCATCTGCGCCTCTCCATAACTAATGAATCTACGCACAGAACACGAATGTCGTGAAATTATACAGCCAGATCAAACTGGACAAGGAAGCAGGTTCTGACGAGCCCGAGCAGCATGTATATTATTCCAGTGGGATAGGCACACATGCTAAGAATTTACCCTGGCTCCGTCGCTTCGAGGGACTGATTTCCGATCGGTTGGACATGGCTCTCGCTTGGTTGGTTCTCCAGATATGCATCTGTTAGGATCTCATCGAACCGGCCATTCAGGAATGTGGATGAAAATGTCAAGGATGCCTATGGCTGGTTAGCGCGAAACTATCAACAAGGAGACAGGATATACCTGTTTGGTGCTTTCAGACCTACTCTTCTACCGGTTTCTTTTAACGAGGATTGCAGGTTTCTCTCGAGGGGCATATCAAGTTCGCGTACTCGCTAGTTTGGTCCACGAAGTGAGTGGACTCCCTTTTCGTCGTAATAGTGGGAATTGATGGATTGAAACTCTTGGTAGGTTGGCCTTCTGAAGACTCATACGGAGAAACAAATTGAGATGTAAGTCATTCTGTTGGCGTTCTGAGAGCAATGCTTTACGACATGTTCAAACAGGGCGTTTGGCCATTTCCAGTCTATCCATCCTCACAAGCCGGAGACGAGGGAGATGGCAAAGGAATTCAAGAAAACTTACTGCTGGTGGGGCATGAGGATTCATTTCGTGGGGGTCTGGTGCGAAATATTCTGTCCCAGTGGTGTCATAGGCTGACATTCATCAGGGATACGGTATCTTCTGTCGGTCTAATCAAAGGAGATGTCTTTGTTTCAACTTCTGCATCTGTAACGAATGCCTCGCATTTTCGACATGCGCTCGCGCTTGACGAACATCGAGTCAAATTCATGCCAGAGTACTTCCGGGAAGTAAATGCTCACAGTAACAACAGGCTACGACGCCGTGTGGAATGTGACATACAAGAAGTTTGGTTTGCGGGATGTCATGCTGACGTGTATGTGATAATTTAGTTTATAAAGGGCCACAATGACGATATGATATCCCAACTTTCTCACAGGGGCGGGGTCACCCGACTAGGGGAACCTCATCATGCTGGCAATGTTTCACTCTTGTGGATGCGAGGCGAAGCATCTCAACATGGTTTAATGTTGAAACCACCAAATCTGACCTGTACTCCAGAGGACGTACGCTGTGGCAGAAGCAATTCGCTGAAATTTGGGTGTGGTTGTTTGAGGTCATGTTTCCCTCCCGTCACCAAGTATCATTCAGCGGTACTGGCAAAAACAAGCTTAAGTAACGCCATGCCAGCAAATTCCTTGTTCACTTCTGATTAACGGTTGCCCACAGATGGCATTGGTTCCAACCCCGTCGCATTATTTCCGGTCAACGTATTCATGCTTCTGTTTGGTGTAGGGATGTGTATAGACCTCGGGCGACTCTGGGAAATGGCATAGAGATTCCGATCATGCTAGAGGGACCCTCTGATCAAATCATACACAATCAACCGTTGGAGACCGAGCTCGCTTATGGGACTATACCAACATGCCCAGAGATGGTGCTAACTTGGATCCAACGTTATGCTGCCCACGATTTGTGGATTTTGCTACAGTCCAGTCAGTCTTGCTACAAAGTTCTTTCATGCTGTCTTACGCAATTCATGCAAGGTCTAAAGAACTGTAGCGACTCGGACAAAGCTGAACTGTTGGGACGCATTGAAGATCGAGACCAGCCTGATTTCGACAGGTTTGTCGCTATCGCTGCCTACATTTTTGCTTGTGAGGTAGTGTCTCTAAGCTGCCTTGGATGCTGTCTGACAGTACTGCTCTTGCAGTTGGCCTCATGACAGAGGTCGAGGAATTCATTGGAGACGCCGAAGAATTTCTCCGGGATGTTCTTTCTGCGTATAAGCATCCCGATCTTGTTAGAGTGCTCTCCCTTGTGGCGCTCATGACAAAGAACCTGCCGTTTCGACGACGGGTCATTACATCTTCGGTGACCTCAGCTCTCATTCGCCTGTTAGGATGTTCAACGGAGAACCCAAGTGACAACATATCGCTATTTGTTGTAGATTGCATATGCCACCTCCTGCAGGCGGAGGAAGGTATGTGTGATTCGTCCTGGCTCAAGCACATGCAGATCTCTTTTACAGTCCAACTAGGAAATGAATTCATGGCTGTTCACGTCTCTGAAAAGATAAGTGGACTAAGTATACTTCTAAGGATGTTGGGAACAAATGGTAGTTTTATTTTGGTTGCCGTGTCCTCCACTGATGTATTGTGTAGATCCGAACCAAGTATTGGCTGCCCTTCGGATAATCGTTCTCCTCCCCGGTTCTGCGGGACATGCAAATGGTGTGGCTTTGGAGTTTGAAAACGTGTTGTGCTAACTTTAAAAATCTATTTGGGTTCAACAGGAGATAATATACTTCGGAGGGTGAAGTCTAAGGTCCAGAAACTAGCAAAACAAGGAAAAGGTTCTGTCGGTTTGATGGCTGTGTCTGCCTTTGAAGTATTGCGCGAGCAGAGTGAGTAGTATTCTTACTCACATTGCATCCCACCGGCTTCCTTACGGATGTTGTAGATGACCCTGTGCATGACCTTAAATTTTCCAACATCTTGGCATACCTTGGTCGCAGCCTGATGTTAGATGTAGAAGGGAACACTGATTTTTCTCTTGCTAATTGCAACGATCCTCCCCCGCTGGCCCTCGATAGTAGGTTGCATGCGAAACACTCAGTGCAGTTCCCTTGATCACGTCGTACCAGATCCTGAGAACAACTCCAACCGAATCATTCGCAAAATAAATTCGGCCATTGGATCGTACTACACTAGTAAACGCACGGCTGCAACTCTCACATTCCTGAAGCTATGTAGATGTGGGTTCCATATGGTTTCATTTGAGCTTACCTAAAGCCAGTGATTACGTCTCAGACAAAGATGTACGACCGCGTTTATTGGAAAAGAAAGCGGTGGACAATTTCATCAAGCAGTTGCGGTGGAAAAATACCTCGCTACTAGCAGCATATGCGCTGATGACACTGTTGACATGTGTGAAAAGAGGTGAGTTGCCTTGTCCCATTGGAGAACTGGATTAGTTGAAGAATAGATTAGGTATATGGGAATCCGAAGGTTTCGACGTCACACAAACCCTAGACCGCATTGCCCCGTCTATCGTTGAGATGCTCAAGAGAGGTTGGTTTGATGATGCGGTAGGGCTGGTCGAAGGCTTCGAGATCTTTCGTCAACTCATGAAGCATGGTACACTCCTCTGGTTTCTGTTGAATTCAACCCACGTACTGAGATGTGGGACTCAGACACGCTAAAGGAATCGGTTGAAGAATGGATTTACGAAGTGTTAAAAAAGAAGCTTCAAATCTGTGAGCACGACGGAATCCGGACGAGCTTGCTTTGCATCGATATTCTTGGTAACTTACATCTCATTAGCTTGTTTCCGCGTACATTGCTGAAACGTGTCTAGAAGACAGGGAGAGGCATTCAACAATGCCTGCAGAACTTGATGGGTCGAATTCCACGACGCCGGAGAGCACGGGCTCAGTGATGCGTGCAAAGCCCGATGGTCCGAACTCCGCAATGCCAGAAGGTCAGGCGACCTTGCTTGTAGATCCTGATGGCTCAAATTCCGCAACGCCAGAAGATAGGAGGACGGGTTCAATAATGCGTGTAGAACCTGATGGTTCGAACTCCTCGACACCAGAAGGCAGGGGGACGGGTTCAACAAGGCTTGTAGAGCTTGACGGTTCAGATTCTACAATAGCACGTGTGGTGCCCCGCAACTCCGAATCAACAAGCCTCGTGACGCGTCTCGTGAACTACAGCTTGGGATGCTTGAAGAGTGAACCATGGGCGAGGCAGAGAAAATGTGTCAAGGTTCTATCTGCCTTGTCCCAGACTGGTAGGTGACGTCTTCTGTTGTCCAGACCGTGGTCCTGACGACGTAGCCAGCGGCTGGTGAGGTGGCTATCCGTTCATGTATAAATGAGATGTTGGGTTTGCTCCTCCCAGAATACTACTGGGAGGAGACAAGGAGACCACCCATGGGGTCTGAAAACCCTGCCAGCATGGTCTCCGATTGTATACTGCCTTCACAAATGTTCGGCCCAGCTTATGCATTGTACTCGCTGTCAAGGAATGGTAAGTCCCTCGACTCCTGGCTTATTGTATCTCATTCCTGATTCTCAGAGTCACTACGCCAAAAAATTCGAGAGTCCAAACGATATACTACCCTGAAGGGTCGATACCTCTTCGGCTCACTTGTCAATGGCCCGGATACACCTCCCTGGCAAGTCAGAACTCCAAATAAAAGTAAGCACCGTCCACACTGCCAGTGTGCTTAAGCCGCCATCTCCTTCCCGCTGATTAATAACCTGTAGGTCAGGTCTTGGTTATGGTAGCCATGATGATCAAAGCTGTAGATGAAGGATTCTCTTATGACGGCCTTGGTTCGATCCCAGAAGCACTGCCGGTGAAGGTTTGGCACGTGTCAAGATTACGCGCATTATTCACCGCGGTCCGCGGTCTAACTGCGTTCGTTTATTGAACGTCGTGAAACCCGCATCTGATACTCATAGTGGGTGCCAGGTTTCGTCGGGGGATACGAAGGCCTCCGCTCCTGGACCTAGGAACTCCTGAGCATGTCGTAAACACCACTCCCCAAGATGAAGACTCTCAGGTTCCATCTGTCTCAAACGTCCCTGGGCAATCGAACCCTGGCTCGCAATTGCCGAGTTCAAACATCAACGAGCAAGATAGAAGTCGTACCCAACAAACTCCGCCTACGACTCCGTCTGTCCCTCAAGCTCCATCTGCAACCGGTGCTGAACTACACGATGATCAGTCTCCACCTTCAGAAAACAATGATGACCAGATCAGAGAAGTCCAGAGAGCAGCACCAGTCGTGGTGCGTGGGTCAGATCTCTTCCAGGTCCTCTGCCAACACAATGTTCTTACAGCTTCGACCCCTCATTGAAGCTGAAGGAGGTCAGTCGACTGTAGGATTGGGTACAGAACGCCCAGAATCACGAACTGTGACCGCGGGACAAGGAATGCTTTCTACGACATCCCAACGTACGCCAACTGGGTCGATTACATTTGAAGGTATTTTGCCTTGAGTTCGTGCTGTAGCTGCGAAATGACCCTCTCAATTTTCTCAAATGCAGAATTTATTGCATGTGACCTCCCGACTAGGAAACGCCTCGGGCTGATTCCTCCACGGGTACGCCTTAAAGTTCGCATAGGAGATCAAATCCTTCTTTCGCCGGCGGTAAAGGTTGGCAACCAACCAGCAGGTCAGTCGAAATCACGAACACGCTGGCAAGGAGATTTTCTTCAGTGAGAACCATATACGACGTTCGCGAGCTATCGATTGACGTGGACTTGAAAAGGCCAATCCCCCCTATCGACGCACGATTTGAAGTCATGATTGAGAGAAAGTTTCTCGTGGGGTACACTTGCATTCGACACATTGCGCGAACAAGTACTCGACGCATAAAAGATGGCCACAACCCCCCCTGTAAGTGTCATAACTAACCTTGCCATGTATCTGACACCCACGCGTCTTGTCTTGTAGACTCTGCATTCCCGCTCCGCGAGGGGCCTCCCAATCGCAGCACCCGCGCCGCCGTCGTACATCGTGTACCAGGTTGAAGTAATTGTTCCTACCTGTTTCTCTGGTTACATTGCTATGGACCATTGTTGACCTTATATCCACCTACGTATATAAATCAAGATCACTCATCTCTGTAGTCTCCGTCATCGAATTGAAGTATTGGCTCAGTCTATCGCGAAAGAAAGTGTCAACCAGAGACCGTCAGCCGACGCACCTGAGGCATGAAGGTGCCGGCGGCGTGTTTTCGGGCTCCGATTCGTCGGGGGATATAAGGCAGCCGCGAGATCAGCGGTGTCTGCCTCGCGACTTATTCCGCTCCCACGACG
>JBBPNA010000694.1:0-12663 GCA_038090555.1 Boletus subcaerulescens | reverse complement strand
CTTTCTGTCTACTTCACTCTTGGATCACCAAAGCCTGATGGCCATCTCTTCGTCTTTTGGATCGCGACAACAGGTTCCACTTATCTGTTCATCATAATTGGCTTCTTCGCGACCAGCAAACAACATGACCAAGTGTGCCGCATTGTGCTTCACGTTCTCGTCGTACAATGGGGCTGTCTTTTTACCAGATGAGCTCTGTACGTCATCTGTCATTATTATCATTTGGTGTACTGACGTTCCTGAGCAGGGGTACGTTTGCGCCAGGACATACTTATCGAAGCGTCCATTGCCATTATCCTCGTGATCTTCGAGTGCGCCATCGACTATATATACATTTTTGTGACAACACAAGTGGCAAGCAATGACGAATGTTTGAGCACCATCATCACGATTTTTAGGAGGTGGATAGCCCACATGCCGACATCCGAGTCTTCTCGAAACGACAATGGCGGTTTACCCGTGAGCTTCACAGAAGCTCTCCCATTGCAGAAGCTTCACGCGGAGACAAACACAGGTAACCTTCAAACTCGTCCGTTGCATATGGTAGGTGTCTGTGACTAATGTAATAACACCAGTTTATCGTCTTTCTATTAGGTCCAGAAGATGTATCATCGTCGACTGCTAGCACGGACCAACACAGAGAAGGACCGTCTTCAAACTCGTCTATTGCATATGGTAAATGTCTGTGGATAGTATAATAACACCACTTTATATTTTTCTCCAGGTCCAGATGATGTATCATCATTGACCGCTGGTGCAGATCGACCAAGAGAAGGGCCATCTTCCTGAAGATCCTGAGGTAGTTTAGATGTCACGTCCGGATACTAATTCGTCATCCATCACACATCACACACCATCACGTAGTTTCATCAACATGTACTATTTGGCAAGCATGTAGCATTAGATAGCACACACATATATCTGAATCTATACCACTAGGTGGCTGTTGCTTTAGTTGCAGCGGCCTGAGGGGAATGCACAAGAAGCATAGAAGGAATCAAAACGACAAAGGCATAGCATGCAATATCCTACAGGTAACAGACATTGCATACAGGGCTGTGTGCATGAAGACTCAAGCACCGACGCATGAGAAAAACATCTTGATTTCCAGCTTGAGTTGTTAGCTGCTGGAAAATCACAGAAACCCAGGGAGTTCGTAATCCCGTAGCATCCGAGTCGTTTAGCATCAACACGATGTCCGAGTGCACGACAGTAGTAAATTGGAAAATGGTCTTGGATTGGCAACCTTGAACCCATGCTATGATATTATATACTGGACACTGTACTGCAATCACAAAAAGGCGCGAGCCGATGGGCCTCTTGCAAGCACCAAGGAACGAGAAGAACACAGGAGACACGGACACTACACTACTGAAAAGAAAGACGGTGCGGACTGACAGGCCCCTTGCAAGCACCAACAAATAAAATGAACATGAGGCAAATACCGGAAAGATGCCGCAGACCTGGGACCACATGCATCAAGAAGAACGGGTGGTGACAACGCCTGTGATATAGCAGAACGCTTCACCTTCGTCCGCAACTTGTGTTCCACCCAGAGTCCAACTGGAGAGGACTTGCATCTGCTTGATTCCGACGCCGACACCCTGAAGGAGGTCAGGGGACTGAGAGATGATCGATGATCGCCCAAGACCCGTCTTGAACCCGACTTCAAACCGATCCTTGGCAGCTCCAGAGTTGAGACATTGTTGGTTCCATCGTCATGCAATACGTCTTCGTCATCTCCGTCCGAATGGCCTCCAACGTGACTTGAGAATTGCAGAACGTGCTCTACAGCCATCCCATCTTCCTAGCCAACAGTTCGAAATGTATGCGAGTGTGTTCGACGGGCGGGCTCTTCGATCCGCCCATGTAGACCGCACCCAGACCTTTATTCCACCCCATCGTATTCATCCGGAGAAGACTGACATCTCATAAGCGCTTGTCGCCAGGTATGGTTCCAACAAGGAGTAGATTGAGTACAACCAGTGTGAAGGGTCTGAATGCAGCGAGGTGGGTCCGAGTACGGTAATCCTGAACGGACAGGGTCTTGTGGCACCTCGAGGAGAGTCGTTGGTCTTCCAATCTTCTCACCAACGGTTTTGGCGGCGGCAAGGGTGATTATGACTTAGGACTCGGAGAACGAGTCAGAACTTGGTGTTAGCGCCACAACTACTCCTGGTCTGCCACAGCATCGACGCAGCTGTACGGATGCAGACCCCAGTGTCACATTGTCCTAACCTTGCTTGAGAAAAATAGCTCGAGAAAAGTGTACTCGACGACTGAGACGACAGCCAAATTGTAGGAGGACAACGATACTCGAGAAGCCTGATCAGGCTGAAGGATCAAATGGCAGGTCAACGTTAACGATAACAACATCCTAATGTGACGCTGGGCACAAAGTGAAATGAAAAAGACGTACGGGTCATGTAATTATATGGAATATCATTATTGGGTGCCATACCAGCTTCGTGGAACGAGACATATCTTTATCTTGAACTCGTCCTGATACAGTGCTTTGGCGTAGAAACGAAGGCTGTTCGTCGAAAACTCAGCCAGAAAAAGCGCCGAAAACACGAGGCGATTATCATAGGGCGTGGGCACTGAACCGTATCGCAGATTAAAGGACAACGAGTATACGGTGAACAAACCACAACCTGTTCGTTGATTTCCACCACGACTTGGCTACATGGAACCGCTGATGACGCCATCGTTGACGATGACTGGTGTGTACTGGTAAGATGGTGTTTCCCGTATGCTGAGCATTGGACTAGATCATCCCCAGCCGATCGAAATCGAAATCGGTAGTGAGTTATTAGCAGTGGCGTTCTCAGCGAACGGCGAGTATATCGTGAGCGGCGATGCCAGCGATGCTCGAGCGTGGCGAGTGGAGGACGGAAAACAAATGGCAACACTGAGCACAGGAGGCGGCTGTCATTGTCTCGCTGTGTCGAATGATGGCAAGTGGATCGCACCGGGGACATGGGACGCACTCGGATCCGTTTGGGACGCAAAGACATACAAGCAAGTCTTCAAGCACACGGATATGCGCTTCATCCACAACATCTACGCCGTCGATTTCTCGCCCGACTCAAAGAGACTCGTCACAGCGTTGAACTACGGCGAAGTCTTTGTTTGGGACGTCGCATCCAACAAGCAAGTGCAAACACTCCACCACTGGAACGTGGTCGCAGCGAAATACTCGCCGACAGGTGATCGCATTGCGACAGCCACTCCGGAATCCGTTCGCGTCTGGGACAGCAACGATTGCCGCTTGCTCATCGACATCGATGTAGAAGTAACCCCCTACCTCAACGCTGGTCTCGTCTGGTTCAACAACCACCTCTTTGTCGTATCCCATAATACAATCAAGCAATTCGATGCAGCCACCGGATCAGCAGTCGCAGAATGGCCGGTCCTCGGTAGTGACGGCTGCTCGTGCATTGCCCTACCAAAGCATGGGAAATTCATTGCTCACTCTACGAAGAGTACTATCACATTCTGGGACACGTCGACCCACGCCCAACTCGGTCTCATTCAACATCCTCAAGACATACGGTCCATCGCATTCTCTCCCGACGACCAATCTCTCGCATTTGGTGGACAGGACCGAAAAATCAGCATCATACGCGTGTCTCGTATCATTGTAAGTGTCGTCTCGTTGGATTAAGCTTTCTTGTTTCAATCACCGTTCCCCATAGCATTCAATTACACACCCCACTCTCCAGGAACCCGACATTCAGATCGACGACGCTGTGCTGGACTCGTGGAAGCACGATCAACTCGAAAATGCAGAGACCCTCTTGACTGCAGCGACCTCCGAGTCTCCGAATCTGGCTCATCCCGTAGTCGCTAGTCGAGCTCTCGTGCGGACTCGTCTAGGAAAGTGGGATGCAGCCCTCGTCGATGCCGAAAGGGTGCTTACCACATTACTCTCACAAACACTGACATCCTGATGCCAAATTTATGTAAGGCTCTTGATATTCAGCCGTCCATCATCGCCTTTCTTGCAAAAAGTGTAGCCCATGTCGGCAAAGGGGAAAAGGACAAGGCCTATAGGGCCTGCGACATTGCGTTCGAGCACTTCCATTCATCTCATGTTACCTTTCTCCTTCTTATCAAGGTCTGTGTCTTTAACGTTCGGTTACCATTCAACCGCTCATAGTTCTTAGGCTATCATCGTGTTCATGGCCGGGGAACACCCCGATGCGATATCGCGCGTAGACGACCTCATTGCTACGGTTTCCTTCAACTCTACATGCTACGTGGTTCAGGCACGTGCACAACACGCCACCACGCGGCGTACATTGTCACTGACGGTTTCAGAAGGCGTACATGTATCTTCTCCTCGGAGACTCGCAGATGGAGTGCGGTGACCACGGTGGTGCGATACAGTCGTTCGAGCGTGCTCGAGCTCAAAACCGACACTACCTTGGGCCTCCCTTTCCTGCGAGATCACTGGTATGTTTTTGGACGTATTGCAACGTATCGAAAATCGCTCATTGTCCCTGACAGATAACAGGATGGAAATTCGATAATCTCGACATCACAGTTCGACAGCGACTCTGTGAAGCTTTGGATGCAGCGGGTCGCACCAACGATGCAGCCAAGTGTTTCCACGAATTGAAGACTGAATTGGGAGGGCATGGCGAGCATCTGGAATGGGTCCATGGTAAGCAGCCGCAGTGCCATCACGTACAGTGTATTTGCTTATTTGACATATTTTGCAAGTGTTCGGGCAACGTTCCTCAAAAAAACTGGAGCATCTCGGAGATACAGCAGTGGGCGTCCAGCGATATGACGAGGCTGTTTCTCACTATTCTACTGCGTTGTCTCTGATCCTCTCTTCCCCGCAAGCGATCCTCATCAAGCGAAGCAAGGCACGATTAGCAACCGGATCGTGGAAAGAGGCTCTAGATGATGCAAACGAGGTACTTCAATTTCACCCCATGTGGGTCAATCCTGTTGACGTATCACAATTAGGTGATTGCACTCGATCCGTTGTCTCCATGGGGCTACGAGATGGGGCATGCCGCTCTACACAAGGGCAGAGACTACGACAACGCAGCTGATGCGTTCGAGACTATGCTCACGAAGATGGCGGAGTCACCTGATCCTGACGTTCAACGTGGGTCGTATTCTTACTAAAGATGACGTGTTTATATTATTTGGCAGGGCACGGTGACCAGTACGTCAGCCCATCAAGCACACGAGCGACGATTCGCAAAATTGTTCATCGGACTCTACGTCATTCGCCGCGCGTACTCGTCAACACAGCCACCGGTCGTCTCCACAATAGAGGCGAGCAGGCATCTGCATTTGAGTCCCTTCCAATCTTCAAAGAGCTTGTGTCATCCACAACGACACGCATCGACTACGTCCGGATCAAGCGTGAAGTGCGAGAGTACTTCCGATATGTCATGCTATCGCACAATTGGGAAGACAACGAACCGCTGTACCAGCAGGTGGTGCACATAGCGGTGTATGACCTGGAGGAGTCTCCGACTCACGATAAGCTACAAGCATTCTGCAAGATCGTTCGGGATGCCTGATTCAATTGGGCATGGAGCGACACATGTTGTATTGATAAGTCGGATCACTTCATTCTCCAAGAAGCTCTGGTGGCCATGTTCAAGTGGTACCAGGGTTCGGCCATGATGATCGTCTTCCTTCGTGGCGTTCGCCCTTCATCCCCGCACGGGGCTCTTGCAGGGAGTATCTGGAACACTCGTGCGTGGACGCTTCAGGAATACATTGCTGCCAAGGTCATCCGCTTCTATACGGAGGATTGGACTCTTTATCGAGATCTCGAGTTGCCGAACCACAAAGAATCTCCGGAAATTATCTCAGAGATGGAGCAAGCCACCGGGGTTTCTGCGGGACAGCTGGTCGCACTTTGTCCAGGCTTAGGCTGCATTCGTGAAAAATTGTGTCTCGCTTCGACACGGAGGACGACATGGGTGGAAGATGCTGCCTACTCATTGCTCGGCATTTTCTCGGCCATTGGTATACCTGCAATATACGGCGAAGGAGAGGCTTCTCTAGGACGCCTCTTGGCAAACGTGCTCACGAGATCTGGAGATGTAAGCATCCTTGCGTGGACTGGGGAGTCTAGCCCCTTCAACAGTTGCTTGCCTGCTTATATCACCGTATACAACGAACCAGCCATGTCACACCTCCCTGCACCTATTCCGAACTCTGAGATGGGGCGCACCGTCACTGGGTCGCATACTCCTTCATTTGACCTCGACGTGGCATTGAGGCTATATGACCGTCTCAACGAGCTTCCCACACCTCGGTTCGCAGAGAGTCGGATGACACTCCCATGCATTACCTTCAAACTTCCGTCTTTTTCGGTATATCGAACTAGTTCAGGTCGTGTTTATCGCACAGATACCACTGCATTTGGGATGGTGGAAGTCAGGACGAGGCATGACCTATCTCGGATGAGGTCTCTGTATCTCGTTCAGCCTTGGCTGGATACGCTCTTGGAGCATGAAGATACCCGCGGTGGAGCATTCGCAGAGGATGGTGTTGTGCTACAACCCTCGGGGAACTCGGACGATGAAGAGATCTCTGATGAAGAAGTAGACTACGAAGAAATCGATGACGATTCGTCCCCGCCTCCCGGATCCCCACCACTCCCCTCTCCCGTTGAAATAGAACCAGTGGACAGAGAGACGGGAGCACGACGGCTCGCTGCCCGTCTCAGACAGCCATTTGGTGCACTCTTACTCCAGCAGGCACAGACGGGTCGACGTGCGATGGAGTATAGGCGGGTTGCGGCGGATTGTTTGATCACGGTACGATTTCAGGACGACGTCTCGCTAGCCGATATTCTGGACAATGTGCGCATTATTGATGTGTTGTAGCCTTGGTATTGTAGCATCCCGGACGGCGAACGAATATCTCTCCAATGGGTGGTCGACGTTTGAACATTTCTTATATAATTAGCATCTGTTCGCCTATCAGCGTGTCCAGCGGTGTGAAGCCACCCTCCTGTACTCTACCGCACGTTGACGCGTCGGCATGAACAACAGTGCACCAAACGATTGTCTGATAATATAGTACGTATAGCAGCTGGATCGGCTTCATGATCTCGGGATGACTGTTTCGACAACAACAACCGTGTTAGCATCTGACACTGCATGTATTGATGGGTTAGCACAAACTTTGCAAGCGGAGGCAGTAGTGAAACGGAAAGTTGTGGCGCGGAGAGTTTGTGTTTCACGGCCGGAATGACATGTACCAGTAAATAAAATGTTATGTAAACATAGATGGCCGTCCTTGGAATGAGTCGACGCCGTTCACGTAGTAACCCCTACAGACTCATCCGCTCTATCATATTCACTATGAAGGGTCTCAAGAAATCTTTTGTGCGTATCCCAACTCCAAGTCGAGTCGTCCAATGTTGACTTTGCCTGCGCAGACTTCAAAAAAAAAGAACTTGAAGTCACAGCCTGCACCTGCATCCACTTCTGAACACCTGCCTCCAAACACCGCTGACCCTCTCCCCCAGCCCATCTCTACTGTCCAAACTCCTCCGGGGCCATCCGTCAACAGCGGCGCCAACCATTCCCTCCACCCTCAAGCTCAGTCCTCTTACAACAACCCGCCACCCGCCCCACCCCAGTCATCCACCCCCGAGCGTGGATATAACTCAAATCAGTCCTCCCCGATCAATCCCAGCGTCCTCGTTCGCTCGGATTCCGTCACTGATCTCGCCCCGCGATCACAATTCGGCTCTCCGGAGCACACTTCTTTGGGCATGGATCTTCCTGGCTCTAATGCTACCCCCCGACGCGCCAATACCCTCAATCGTTGCCGCTCTGGCCCACGCGACACTATCCCCGTTATAAGACCTCCTCGAAGACAACGGAGCAGCCGCTTCATCGTTACAGAAAGAGTCGAGATCGAAAGACTTGCGCCCTTTGCTGGTTTGTTTCTCAACACTTTGCGGTCTCATCATCTTTTCACCATGCTCCGTCAGAGGTATCTCCTTCAGAAAAACCTCAGCTCTTCATCAGAAAGCTAAACCAATGTCTCGTATTGTTCGATTTCAACGATGCAAATGCGGACCTCGATGGTAAACAAATCAAAACCCAGACTTTCCACGAAATGCTCGAGTACATCGCCACCCAACGTGGGGTGATCACCGAAAATATATACCCCGCGGTTGTGAGCATGGTAAGTCTCTCGACTACTTGTCGGCGCCACCGTAATCGAGGTTCTATAGTATGCTGTCAACCTCTTTCGCTCTATACCCGCTCCCGTCAACCCTACTGGGGACGTATTCGATCCAGAGGATGATGTGCCTGTCTTCGAACTCGCCTGGCCACATCTTCAACTTGTCTACGAATTTTTCCTTCGATTTATTGAAAGCCCCGACTTTAACACGAATCTCGCAAAACGGTACATTGATCAGGCATTCGTGCTCCATCTTCTCGAGCTTTTTGACTCCGAGGACCCAAGGGAGCGCGATTTCGTCAAGACTACACTTCATCGTATATACGGCAGATTCCTCAATCTCCGCCCATTTATTCGCCGATCGATAAGCAACATCTTCTACCATGTCATCTACGAGACGGAGCGGTACAATGGGATCGCAGAGCTCCTAGAGATCCTCGGTTCGATCATCAATGGTTTTGCGTTGCCTCTTAAAGAGGAACACAAGACGTTTTTGACCCGAGTCCTTGTCCCACTTCACAAAGTCAAGCATCTAAAGCTGTACGAGTTTAACCTAGCTTACTGCGTGGTCCAGTTTTTGGGGAAGGACCCAACCCTTGCGGAAAACGTTATGCTAGGACTGCTCAAGTACTGGCCCAAGGTCAATGCGCGAAAGGAAGTCTGGTTTTTGAACGAAGTTGAGGAAGTCTTGGACGTTACCGATCCTACCGAATTCCAGAAAATCCAAGTTCCGTTGTTCCGGCAACTTGCGAGGTGCATCAACAGTCAACATTTCGAGGTGGCTGAGCGGGCATTATGGTATTGGAGCAACGATTATGTTGTCAAACTCCTGAGCGACAACTTGGCTGTTCTGTTACCAATCGTCTTCCCAGCGTTGTATACAAATTCAAAGTTCCACCGGCATCAGTAAGTTTGCCTTTCTTTTCTGGGACGGATGGACTTGACCGTGCGCAGGACAATACACCAGATGGCAAACAACGCTCTCAAATTATGCATGGAAATCAACCCAGAGATGCTTGATGCAACATTGCAGCAGTACAAGCAACGCAAAATCGAGTTGGTATTCTTCTTGGCATTCCCGACTGGCCTACTCATCAGACTACTCTCAGTGAGCAACAGCGTGCAGTTGACCGGTATGAACAATGGCAAAAAGTGCGCGAAAAGGCGATGCAAAATGCTGGCGGGAAACTGCCCAAGGGATTCAGAGAGTTCGAACGACTACCACCACCACCGCCCGTCGGCGACGACTCGGATATTTCAGAGTTGTCATTAGAGTTGAATGCGGTGTCGATTGACGATGAAATGCTGGCAGAATTGGACGAGAGCGATATTGAAATGGTGCCGATGGTGGACCCTGGTTTTGATGTCCGTGCATACAATGTTGCAAGTGTGGAACGTATGCTGACAGACTTTTCAGTGTGAATACTCTCAGGCGGGGAGTGACCCTCCTCCCGTTTCACAAAGCACTCGTGTCCGGAGGACGAGCGTCTAGCCAAGTAATACGTTTTTGCCTTGGGGGTGTGGATCATGCTCCTAACCAACATTGTCAGTCGTGATCACGAAGCCCATCGCAGTCTATCTGACACAATTGGCATCGGATCACATGCCACGAACGGAGCAAACAACCTAGACTCGCGTTACCGACAACATTTACCTTTTACATCTTGTTGCCAGCTGTAGATGGCCAGCTTCCACTGACACTGATGACCTTTGACGACATTCTCCAGCCTATTTTCCCCTTTTTTCGTTTATTTTCGCTTATGCTACCAAAGAATTAACATACAGCTTTTATTTTTGCTTTTGCTTTTCCCCTCCTTTATTGTCGGACCATCTACGTCGACCGACACTGATGACCTTTGATGACAGTCTCCAGCCTATTTCCCCTCGTATTTATGCTACTAGTACCAAAGAATCATACTGTATTTTATTTTATTTTTGCCTTTTCCCGCTTTACCGTTCATATTGCATCAAGTACGTACGCGTGCAGATCTACTAGGACTGTCTACTCGGCCTGATAACAATGTTTGATACATACTAAGGTATAGTTCTACTTCCTGGTATCGACAGCACTCTTCCGTGTAGTGCCAGCATGTGTTCCTCGTATCCTCAGGCCGAACATCATAAATGTAAAGACTCGAGCACCGACGCCCGAGAAGAAAAAAACATCTACGAGTTGTGAGCTGCTGGGAGATCACCGAAACCCAGGACACTCGTGATCTAATTCTTATTGTCGCTCATCGTCGACACAAAGCCCCAGTCCGCAACAATAAGTTGGAAGATTATGGCCTTGGATTGGCAACACTATGCAATACTAGATACTACCGGACACTATACTGTAACCAAGAAAAGGTGCGAGCCGACCCTTTGCAAGCACCAACAAACGAGAAAAATTCCAGAGACACGGATACTATACTAAATCCAAGAAAAGAAAAACGGCGCAGACCGACGGGCCCCTTGCAAGCACCAAAGAAAGAAAATGAAACCGAGACAAATACCGGAAACCAAGAAGAAAACGATGCAGATCTGGGACCACATACATCAAGAAGAGCGGATGGAAACGACGGCCATGCCCATAGCTCCATATGAAGTAGAATACTTCACCTTCGTCGGTGACTTGCGTTTCACCACGAGAGTCCCACTGGAGAGGACCGGAAGACCTTGCAACTGCTTGACTCCGACACCAACACCTAAAGGAGGTCAAGGGATTGAGAGACAATCGCCCAAGACCCGTCCTGAACTCGACCTCGACCTCGGCTTCGAACCGATCCTGAACCCCCATCCAACTACTCACCCTGAGAGTCCCAACGACAGCCCACGACAAACAGAGCGTTGTCGCGTTGTCTGACCCCAATTACCGCCCCTCGACGCAGCTGTAATGATTGCCCAATATTGCCCGAGCCGCTCGCACCACGAAGATCACCGTCGACCTTGTCTAACTCAGCGTCAGCTCCAACGTCCATGCCTCGATGTCGTCCAATACGACCGGCCTTGTCCTGTGTCATCGACCTTGCCCACCATGTCCGAGGTTCCAACCTTGAAATACAGTCAACCTTGGGTCAACACGTCACAACCATCGTCGTGCAGACTCGCACAACGCGTCCCGAGTCTCCAACATCGTTGTCGTGTCGTCCGTACCGAACCTTGTCGCAGAGTACAATGCTATCGGAGCCGCAAAAGACGAACAGACACCAGATCGGTCAAATGAGACCAGGGAACACAGCGTTGCCACCACCGCCCGCGACCTGTCTCCGCGCCCTAAGTGGGCGTGCTGGAGAGAAGGCATGTGCAGGCTGTCGGGATGTAGGAAAGGGAGAAGTTATCGTCATGAAGATAGGGGGGTGGAAGTGGTGGTGTGGCGGATGTTCGCGGCGCTGGCTGTTTCTAACTAGATCTGAGTGGTAATGCGGCGATTGCAGAGGGCGAAAAGGTTGTCGGAGTAAAGTGACAATTGATGTGTTGCTTGGCTTCTTTGGGGAGATATCAGAGGTATTCGCGAATCGTGCACGAGATGGTGTGAAGGCGTTGACGTTGGCAAAGGTTGAAGAGATGAACAGTATTTTAAAGGGTTGGAGAAAACGTGGCACTCGGAAAATCGATAGGATGGGGATGTCGTGAAGGGACATTGCTGCGGGAAACTCTCGAGGCTGAGCATTCACTTGAAAGTCAAAGAATGAGTCGGAGCAATAATGAATGAGAATGGGTCATACCATGAGGTGTCCAAGGTCAATCGTCGGCGAGAGAATTGTCGGCGCGAGGAGAGCCAGGAGAACAAGTGGCATGGCCAACTCGGGCCAACTTGGCAGTCATGGATGTTGTCAAACGGCAGTCGTTGGAGTGTCGCAGAGGGGTCTCGTAAAGAGCTTGGGAGGCACGCAGGCACGATAGAAGGCTTGACATCGTGTTCGACGTAGGGAGGCCAGAGACGTAGGACAATTGTCTAAGGAACCAGTAGAGTTCTGAGGAGGTGGACCAGGAGTTGGTGTCGATAGACGCAGGATAGTCGGTAAAGTGCAGGACTTGACGGTCGAAGGAGATGAAAGCAGGGAGGAGGAAAGCGATGGAGTTGACGATCGAAGGGGATGAAAGGTGGACGAGGGGACTGTGCCGACGGTCGGAGAGGACGGAACCTGGGAGGAGGTAGAAGATGGAGAAAGAAAGCGCACACCACACAGCCAGCTACCACCCCCGCTCCAAGGTGACTCGAGCTCCAGCCTCTTCAAGGCGCTTGCCATAGGAACAAGGGAACCAAGGCAATTCAGACGACGATCAATCATCTCACCGCCCGTCACTTTCTTCTGCGCTCTAAGAATCTCAATCTCCGTGTGCATCGTCGGACTCATTGACCCTTTGGGGTTCTTGTCGAGCTTCGGAATGAACAGCTTACGAAGCTGTGACACATTGATACCCATGGTCTTGGGAGAAGTGGTCTTGGTACTCAGCTGGGACAGACTTCTGGAAGACGAAAGGAAGGTCCGGGTG
>JBBPNA010000693.1:2500-10000 GCA_038090555.1 Boletus subcaerulescens | reverse complement strand
CCGGAGGACTTAGTGCTGGGCTTTTCCTGTTTCGCTCGCCGCTACTAAAGGAATCTTGGTTAATTTCTTTTCCTTCCCTCATTAATATGCTTAAATTCAGGGAGTAGTCTCACATGAGTTGAGGTCGCTTTATTGGTTGTTTGCAAAGTCACAAGTACTGTTGGTTTGAAGTGCTTTCAACGCATAGTCTCATCGCAGAAAATTAACGCATTAGATAAATTGGAGCATTACGCAGTGGTGAAACCTGAGACGAAACGATTGCTTTACACGCTGACACACACACCCGAACCGGTCCGTACGACACACCCAAACACATTGTGGCGATTAGAGAATTAACGCATTACCCGAGAAATGAGACGTTCTTTGTGCATTCAAATGCGAAAACTATTACGTTTAAACGCTTATATCAATTTCATTACTAGTCTCACTCAGATGTTCTCTGCACACGCACAATGGGGGCGCGCGCACGCACACGGACAGGCGTGGCGGCGACACGTTTCCATTCAGACACCGTGATCCAATTATCTGTTTTCTTTGATAAAAACGAGCACTTCACAATACGAGGATTGTGTACCAGAGGTATATTCAAGGGATGTCAGCGCACTGAAGGCTGACAACGCCTCATGATGTAGCTAGACGCGTTAGCGAAAAGCAATTCAGTTAGCATAAACTAACGACCCTCAACCATGTGTGGTCCATACAGCTTCGGTTAGGAAACTAGTCAGTATGGACCGCAATATGCGTTCAAAATGTCGATGTTCATGTGTCCTGCAGTTCACATGTCAGCACGCAGTTTGCTGCGTTCTTCATCGACCCACGAGCCAAGTGATCCCCCGCTTAGGGTTTGAGTAATTGTTTGGTAACGAAAAGGACATATCACGTGGCAAAGATTGCAAGCAGTTAAATAATCTTTGTGCGTCCACGACTTACGAGGTTTCAAACCGCGAGCCAGCTTAACACACTCTTCCGGACGAAAAACGAACGATCCGTGAACACCGTTGAACGGTCTGCCGCAGGCTAAAGGCACTCAAACTCCGTGGTATAACCGAGCCGAAACATGCACGCTTGTCGACTTGTCGAGGCCACTCCAACAAGATGGTATAATCGATTCGGATTGTCCGTCCAAACGATTGTCAAAGACCATTCTAAACAATCAGTGGCATAAGTGTTGCATATTCGTTCGGTTGCCGAGACCACGCTCCCACAATGGCATAACTCACCCGGAAACCACTCCACGGACAATAGTCGAGACCATGCTCTTCGAAAAGTTTTCGTGTGGCATAGACCGCGTTGGTCTGCTCAATGGCCACGTTCGCAAAATGGTATAATTGTCCGCTTCGATTTCCGGGCTCGTTGTCTAAATGGCCATGCTCTCAAAACAGCCCACAACAGTCCGTCTAGCCAACAGTGCACAAGGACGTCCTTACGTTGCCGTATCCGTAAAGTGTCAGTGGTGCGTTGGATAATCCAGATGAAACTTCAAACTCCTGCGATTCACGCCCATACAAACTGAATCGCATCATGCGCGCCACGAGGGTGTGTGCTGCTGCTCTCTTGTTTTTGCACTCAAAATACCGCGATATAACTTATTCAAAAGTTGCCAAAGACCGCACTAACAAGCACAAAAGAGCAGACACACTGCAAACAAACTAACCCATGACACACATGCGCGACCAGTTGCACGGAGGATGCAAGAGCCGAAGAAGCAAAGGATTGCTAAGGTATGCGTTTCTTCCAACACGCGCGCAAACGCGAGTGGAGTATTCCACGTATATGCTAGCTCCAGAGAGCAGCACACCGTGCGGACCTCGTCAAGAAGCCCAACTGCTTGAGTTTATGCGTTCAAAAGTTCTAATCCCCTATCCTATTAGTAGCTCATTTTGGCTTCGTTCGGCTTGAAGGCGTTAGCGCGCCGGGGATTGCAGATATGCGTTCAAAAGTTTTGTTTTGTTTTCTTCCCATATTCACGGCGCCGGACGGACTATGTGAATGCCGAGGGGAGGCTTTCGGATGCATCACGGCGAGCTCGCTAAAGCCCATTATGTGAGATACGTCCAGGGGTGCAACACGCCGAATCGGCATGGCAGTTTGTTCGAGATGTTCTTATATTCGCACCGTTCTTATGGCTACTCCTGTGTAATGCGCTCCGTCGAGGGCATGTCTAAGACACAGCTAACAATGAGCAATAAGCTCGGCTACAGCGCACTGGACAGAGCAGCACGTGCACCCGGTGGGTATGCGTTCAAAATGCGAAACAAACGTCTCTCTCGATCCGACGAGCGGACCGGTATGCGTTCAAATACGAAATAAATCAATAATGATCCTTCCGCAGGTTCACCTACGGAAACCTTGTTACGACTTTTACTTCCTCTAAATAACCAAGTTCGGTCAACTTCTGTAAAGCAACTGCAACACACGAGGCGTCGCAGCGATCACGTCCGGAGACCTCACTAAACAATTCAATCGGTAGTAGCGACGGGCGGTGTGTACAAAGGGCAGGGACGTAATCAATGCGAGTTAATGACTCGCACTTACTGGGAATTCCAGGTTCATGTGAACAGTTTCAGTTCACAATCCCAAGCAAGAAGGTGGTTCAGCGGTTTACCCGGACCTCTCGGCCTAGGAAACACACGTTGATACCTTCATTGTAGCGCGCGTGCAGCCCAGGACATCTAAGGGCATCACAGACCTGTTATTGCTCAATCTCATTATTGTTAGACACAATTTGTCCATTTAAGAAGCAAGTGTCTACTTTGGTTATTTAGACAAACAGACAGGTATGACTCCACCTACACCACCACAATATGTTATTAGCAACCTTGCGGCCACCATAACAAAAGGGAATGCAAAGTTTCAATGTCATAATCCTGACTGCATCTATTTAATATATTTGAGTCTCGTTCGTTATCGGAATTAACCAGACAAATCACTCCACGAACTAAGAACGGCCATGCACCACCACCCATAGATTCGAGAAAGAGCTATCAATCTGTCTTACTCATTTATGTTCGGACCTGGTAAGTTTTCCCGTGTTGAGTCAAATTAAGCCGCAGGCTCCACTCCTGGTGGTGCCCTTCCGTCAATTCCTTTAAGTTTCAGCTTTGCAACCATACTTCCCCCGGAGCCCAAAAGCTTTGGTTTCCCGAGAAGCGACTGAAAGAGCCATAGTAGTAGCTACACTCAATTGCTAGCTGGCATCGTTTATGGTTAGAACTAGGGCGGTATCTGATCGCCTTCGAACCTCTAACTTTCGTTCTTGATTAAATGAAAACATCTTTGGCAAATGCTTTCGCTTTAGTCAGTCTTACAACGGTCTAAGAATTTCACCTCTCGCGTTGTAATACTAATGCCCCCAACTGCTTCCATTAATCATTACATCTTGGTCTATTAAACCAATGAAAGTAGAACAGATGTCCTATTTCATTATTCCATGCACAAAATATTCAGGCATTACAAGCCTGCTTTAAGCACTCTAATTTGTTCAAAGTAATTTGTATCGGCTCACAACAACAATCGATTAAGATCACTGCAATGAGCTTATGTGAACGCTGCAAGAGCGAACACGCCGATAATACGTCCACGCACTTTTGCCAAGACTAAAGCCAAGGCAAGATAAGACAAGTTACCGGACTAGTAAACTAGCCTATGGTAGCAGCCCGTGCGGAACACAAGTTCAACTACGAACGTTTTAACCGCAACAACTTTAATATACGCTATTGGAGCTGGAATTACCGCGGCTGCTGGCACCAGACTTGCCCTCCAATTGATCCTTGTTAAAGGATTTAAAGTGTACTCATTCCAATTACAAGGCCTCGGATGTGAGTCTTGTATTGTTATTTTTCGTCACTACCTCCCCGTGCTGGGAGTGGGTAATTTACGCGCCTGCTGCCTTCCTTAGATGTGGTAGCCGTTTCTCAGGCTCCCTCTCCGGAATCGAACCCTGATTCCCCGTTACCCGTTGCAACCAAGGTAGTCCAAGACACTACCTTCAATAGTTGATAGGGCAGACATTTGAAAGATCCGTCGCCGGTACGAGACCATGCGATCAACAAATTATCCAGAGTTCAACCATTTGTATTGAGAGCACCGAAGTACTCCCCATTGGTTTAAATCTAATAAAAGCAGAGATTCCGTTTTACCGGTCTCTCTTTAAATGCATGTATTAGCTCTAGAATTACCACAGTTATCCAAGTAATTGTGGATACGATCTAAGGAACCATAACTGATATAATGAGCCTTTTGCGGTTTCACTTTATTTATGCTTGTACTTAGACATGCATGGCTTAATCTTTGAGACAAGCATATAACTACTGGCAGGATCAACCAGAATTTTGATAGATTTAATATTTCGACTTTATGCACCGCATTGCTGGAATACGAGTACAATGAAAATCTACTCTATGTGTAAATCATATCATCAGTGCCGGTGACTCACGCTAAGGAGAGCATCACCACATGACACTGACACACACACTACATCGACCGTTTGCACCAAGTCTATTGGGTATAATAGGACATGATTGCGATACGAGTCCGAACACTGTTCGAAGTGATGGCCCTCGATTTGAGTTTTTGGTTTATGGTGGCAACACAAGAGGGTTGTCCAACACAGTAGCTAGTACTGCGCCAGCGTTCCTCGTTACCTTACTTGGGGGTATTTATTTAAAGTCGCTACGTTAACAAAAACCACGACCATGAGCGTTCAACATCGTCAGAGAAAATGCACACAAAATATTTGGTTGCCGGCACTAAAGATCGATTGCACTGAGTAAACGAGTCAAAAAACACATAAAGCATCGATTTGACCGTACTCGCCATCTCACCATACTGCACGACTACCTCTCTAACTATATAGTTAAAAATCCAAATAGCTCCACTACGGTTATTTGTCGCCAAACCGGACGACTACGATATATGTCACCGTGCATTTTGCATTTTACCTGGTCACCACGGATTATGACACCGTGCTATTAGCATATTGACCAGGTGTCTTCGAACGAATATGTTCGGCGTAATTCACCGTGCATATTCGTTTCAAGTGACATATAGCATTTTATCTGGTCATCACGGATTATGACACCGTGCTATTAGCATATTGTCCAGGTGTCTTCGAACGAATATGTTCGGCGGAATCCACCGTGCATATTCGTTTTAAGTGACATATAGCATTTTATCTGGTCGTCACGGACAATGAGACCGTGCTATCAGAATATTGTCCAGGTGTCTTGGAACGAATATGTTCGGCGGAATTCACCGTCCATATTCATTTTAAGTGACATATAGCATTTCATCTGGTCGTAACGGACAATGAGACCGTGCTATCAGAATATTGTCCGGGTGTCTTCGAACGAATATGTTGGGCGGAATTCACCGTGCATATTCGTTTTAAGTGACATATAGCATTTTATCTGGTCATCACGGACAGTGAGACCGTGCTATCAGAATATTGTCCGGGTGTCTTCGAACGAATATGTTCGGCGGAATTGACCGTGCATATTCGTTTCAAGCGACCAACCAGCTATCACTTGGACTGCATCCGGGCATAGTCTGGGCCATGTTCACGGTGAAAAAAATCCGTGAATATTCATTTTTAGCGACCAACCAGGTTACACTTCGAGTGCATCCGAGCATAGTCTGAGGTCATTTTCACGGTGAAAATAATCCGTGAATATTCTTTTAAAGCTCCCAATGCTCCACTAGGGTTCCGTCAACGCTAAGTGAAACGATTGAGAATATGTTCATAATACATCGTGCATATTCGTTTTGAGCAACCACAAACGAAACACCCGTGCGGGCTGATGCACAGTCAGAAAATCCGTGAATATTCATATGATGTGCCCAATGCTCCACTAGGGTTCCGTCAACGCTCACCAACGATCGAATGAACCGTGCATATTGGCTTTAAGCGGCTGATGTACGGTGAGAAAAATCCGTGGATATTTGTTTAAAGCGGCTGATGCACGGTGAGAAAAATCCGTGAGTATTCATATGAGGCGCCCAATGCTCCACTAGGGTTCCGTCAACGCTCACTAACGATCGAATGAACCGTGCATATTCGTTTTAAACGGCTAATGCACGGTGAGAAAACTCCGTGGATATTTGTATTAAGCGGCAGATGCACGGTGAGAAAAATCCGTGAGTATTCATATGAGGCGCCCAATGCTCCACTAGGGTTCCGTCAACGCTCACCAGCGATCGATTGAACCGTGCTTATTCGTTTTGAGCGGCTGATGCACGGTGAGAAAAATCCGTGGATATTTGTTTAAAGCGGCTGATGCACGGTGAGAAAAATCCGTGAATATTCATATGAGGCGCCCAATGCTCCACTAGGGTTCCGTCAACGCTCACCAGCGATCGATTGAACCGTGCATATTCGTTTTGAGCGGCTGATGCACGGTGAGAAAACTCCGTGGATATTTGTATTAAGCGGCAGATGCACGGTGAGAAAAATCCGTGAGTATTCATATGAAGCGCCCAATGCTCCACTAGGGTTCCGTCAACGCTCACTAGCGATCGATTGAACCGTGCATATTCGTTTTGAGCGGCTGATGCACGGTGAGATAAATCCGTGGATATTTGTATTAAGCGGCAGATGCACGGTGAGAAAAATCCGTGAGTATTCATATGAGGCGCCCAATGCTCCACTAGGGTTCCGTCAACGCTCACTAACGATCGAATGAACCGTGCATATTCGTTTTAAGCGGCTGATGCACGGTGAGAAAACTCCGTGGATATTTGTATTAAGCGGCAGATGCACGGTGAGAAAAATCCGTGAATATTCATATGAAGCGCCCAATGCTCCACTAGGGTTCCGTCAACGCTCACTAGCGATCGATTGAACCGTTCATATTCGTTTTGAGCGGCTGATGCACGGTGAGATAAATCCGTGGATATTCGTTTTATGCGCCCAACGCTCCACTAGGGTTCCGTCTGTGTCAAGTGAAGCGTTGTTGCATCGAATCTCGATATTTTCGTGTTCTGACAACTTTTCATATGTTCGTGTTGTGTTCTGACAAATTTATTTCCGAATAAAAAATGTTCGCATAAAATCAATCTCAATCCATTGGAAATGTTTGTACTTTCAGAAAATGTTCCATAAAACGCAGACGCATTTATTTGCGAAAACAAGCGCTTTGCTGTGAAGCTTCTCTAGGATGCCCTCAGCCCGCGATTGCAAATGCGGCTTGGTGGCGGCGACCGTAGCGTCGTCGACTCGCAAGCCGTGGGTCTCAGGTTCGATTCCCGGTCGTGGGCACCCAATGTCAGTGTGGTTTTTTGGCAATCTCACGGTGTTGCGGTATCAATGGCCGCACTATTGAATCGGACTATTGAGCTCCCAGGTGACTGGAACGAAATCACATTGTGTGTGTGTGAACTCGTTTCGAGTAACCGAAGAGTGTGTGAGAGAGAATAAATGGATTTTCAAACCGCGGTCGGGCCCCATAGCTCCACTTCGGTGAGTGGCTCTTCAATCCGCGGCCCCATTGCTCCACTTCGGTG
>JBBPNA010000692.1:0-12768 GCA_038090555.1 Boletus subcaerulescens | reverse complement strand
AAGAGGGGGAGGTCAACAGCGACGACGGGTGTGGGTGCAATGACTGGGGAGAATACCGCAGAGATGGATGGTGGGACGATGGGGCGAGATGGGATGGGAGCGGGCATAGTGATAGGTTCCGGAATCGTGGTGATTCCAGGGAAGTGGGTGGAAGGGTTCCAAGTGACGGTGGGTCCCCAACCGGGTTCAGCGACGGTAGAGGAGGGGGAGCTGGGAGGCGAAGGCGAAGAGTTCATAGAAGAGGTAATGGTAAGAGAGGTTTCAGACAAAAGCGAAGATTGTTCGAAGGACATATTGTTTTAAGAGGGGAAAGCTTGTGAGGCTACAAGGAAAGAAAAGCAGAGGGGTGGAGTTTCTTATACTCCTTCAGAGCGGACTTGGCGTTTTTCAGGTTCCGTTCTGGGATCCAGGAGTCTTCTTCGGCAGAGTATCCTTTCCACCGGATCAGGAACATGCGGCGAGAAGACGGGCCGCGGTGGCGTAGAATCTTCTTGATTTCGTATTCTTCTTCTCCCTGGATAAGTTCCGGTGGCGGAGAAGGGAAGTTCGGGCTGTGTACATTGTTTTCGCGATAGGGCGATAACAGAGAAGCGTGGAATACCGGGTGAATCCTCCAAGTTTTGGGAAGGCGGAGTTGGTATGTGAGCGGAGATAGGACTTTGACGATGGTAAAGGGTCCTTCTCTTTTGGGATCAAACTTTGGAGTGGTGGAGCGGCGTTTCAGGTTTTTGGCTTCTAGCCACACCTTATCTCCTTTGGCAAATGGAACAAAGCCGCGATTTCCTCAAGCTTTCATGACCTGGCGGGCTAGTTCATGAGCGGCCAGGGCTTCGTCTCGAGCTGCGGTAAGAGCCTTGACATGGGTTTCGACGGCTGGGAGAGGTGACTCAGGAAGGAGAGAAGGTAGGGCACGGGGTTCGTAGCCCATCATGAGAAAGAAGGGGGATTTGCTGGTGATGGAGTGGGGATGGTGATTGTGCGCGAATTTGGCGTGTACGATGTGATCGGTCCAGGACGTTGGGTTGTTTCCACAGTAGATTCGGAGATAAGTCTCCACTTCTTGGTTAACTCTTTCGGTTTCTCCGTCGGTCTGTGGGTGATAAGCGGTGGAGAGAGCGAGGTTGTAGTTCAGAAGTTTCCCGAGTTCCTTTGCGAAGGCCGAGGCGAATTGAGGTCTGCGATCGGAGATGATCTTGTCGTAAAGGCCAAAGCGGCGATAGACCTTGTGAAAGAATAGGGTGGCAATTCCCTGGGCGGTGACGGATTTCTTGGTGGGACAAAGGATTACCCCTTTGGTAAGTCCGTGATCTACGATTACGAGGAGTGAGTTGAAATCGTTTGACAAGGGGAGGTCCGTGATAAGGTCGCAGGAAATCTGTTGGAAGGGGCGGGAAGCGGAGGAAGAGATCGGAGACGTGGAGGGAACCGTGAGATGAGTGTTGGTCTTGGCCTGTTGACACGAGGAGCATCCTTCTACGTATTTCCTGACGAATTGGGCGAGTCCGGGCCACCAAAAGTCCGCGGAGACAAGTTGCCTAGTCTTAAGATAGCCAGGGTGACCTGCCGTTTCATGATCATGACACCTGGAGATGATGGAGCGGCAGAGGGAATCATTCAGTGGTACGTAAGTGCGTCCTTGATAAGTAAGAACACCCTCAGAGAAGGCCCAGTCTGAGAGGCGAGAGCGGAAGGCTGGGGGAATGGTTCCGTCTAGTGCTTGCAACGCATTCAGAACGAGGGGATCATCCTTTGAGGAGGATGAGACCTTCCGATGCAGAGCGGAGTCTATGACACGAACGAAGAGGGAATCGGGAAGGAGGACGGTTCCGGTGTTATCTGGTTCATCAGGGACGAGGTCTGGGCGGCGGGAGAGGGCGTCAGGGCCGGCTAGGAGTTTCCCAGGAACGTGGACCATTTTGAGATCGAAATCAGCGAGATCTAGAAGCCATCTCGCTTGGCGACGGTTAAGGTTCTGGGCTTGTCGGAAGTAGGTAAGGTTCTTGTGGTCGGTGAAGACCTGGACAGGGAAGGGAGATCTGTGGAGATAGTGTCTCCACGTTTTTAGGGCACAGATAATAGCGAGGAGTTCCCTGTCATAGATATCGTAGTTTCATTCGGCAGGGGAAAACAACGTGGAGAGATAGGAGCAGGGATGCCAGTCACCATTAGAGTCAGTCTGGAGGAGGATGGCGCCGGAAGCGTATTTCGAGGCATCGGTTGCGATGGCAAAAGGGGCCGAGGGATCAGGAAGGTGAAGGATAGATTTGGACAAGAATAGGTCCTTCAAGGCATCGAAGGATCTCTGGCAAGTGGGAGTCCATTGCCATCCAGCGTTCTTCTTAGTCATATCTATGAGGGGGCGTGCGACGGTGGAGTAATCGGGGATGAACCGTCGATAGAAATTGGCGAAGCCTAGGAACGAACGGACTTCTTTGACTTTGGTGGGGGTGGGCCATTTAGCGATACCTTCGAGTTTTACAGGATCCATGGCGAGTTGGCCGGGTTTCACGACCATTCCAAGGTACTCTACCTCCTTGGCGGCAAAGGTACACTTCTCCAACTTGAGGTGGAGGTCAAGTTCCTTCATTCTCTGGAGGACGTGCTTGGTTCGTTTGGTATGAGTTTCCTCGTCTGGGGAGAAGATGAGGAGGTCGTCCATGTAAATAACTAGCCACCCTTCTGCGATCATATCTCTGAAGGAGTTGTTCATGAAACGCTGGAACGTGGTGGGGGAGTTATTCAGTCTGAAGAACATGACCATGGGTTCGAAGAGTCCTTTGTGGGTAATGAAAGCTGCTTTCCACTGGTGGCCGTCCTTGATCCGAACGTTGTCGTAACCCCATCGTACGTCAAACTTAGTAAAGAGTTTGGCTCCTTTAAGCTTATTGACTAGGTCTGAGATAAGTGGGAGGGGATAGGCATCGCGGATGGTGTGTTCATTTAGGTACCTGTAGTCCTGACAGGGGCGAAGTTTCCCGTCTTTCTTGTTGACGAAGAAGAATGGGGCAGCTTGGGGCGAGTTGGAAGGGCGGATTTTCCCAGACCTGAGGTTCTCGTCAAGGAAGGCTTCGGTAGCTTTTTGTTCTTCGGGAGAAAGAGGGTAGATTTTTCCGACTTTCGGGGTAAAAGACTCGTCGAGGTTGATTTCGTGGTCATAGGGCCGAGATGGGGGAAGGTGTTCTGCAGATTCCTGATCGAAGACAGAGGAGAATTCTTGATACTCCTGGGGGAGGGTGACCTTTGGTTTGGCCTTCTCAGCGACCATAGCGAGTTCGGTGGCATTGGTCAGCTTGGCAATAACTGGAGATCCGAGGGGGGCGAAACGGGAACCGAAATGGATGATTCGGTTTACGGTATAGGCTTCTTTGGCGCGGGCGCAGAATTGGGATTCGGTTTCCACGTTCAAGTATTCATAAAGCCTAGAGTCGTGGACAGCATGGACGTTTCGATGGCGAGGAGGACGAGGGGGTCAGGGAGAGGTTTCGGTGGGTTTCAAGAAAGGATTCTTGGTCTGGGAGTGGTAGAGTTTGGCAGATTCGTCTGAGCTTTCAAGGATGGAGATGGTCTGACGAGACCAGTCGATGGAAGGGTTGGTTTTGGTGAGCCAGGGGAGTCCGAGAATGATGTTCTCGTTGCCACAGTGCATGACGTAGAAGAGGATTTTGTGGAGGATCCCTTCGAGGTTGATGAACAGCGTGGTGGTAAACTTGATCGATCCTTTCTTGTTATCAGATTGATCGATGTTTTTGACGACAACAGGTTCGGAGAGGCGGGTTAAGGGAAGACGGTGTTTCTTGGCGAAGTGCCAATCAATGCAGGACATGTCGGCACCACTATCGATCAGGGCGCGAGCTTCGACGACTTTGGAGATGCGCTCCGGGTCTATCAACTGAAGAGGGAGTTTCATTCCTTTAGAAGACGGAGATACAAGTACAGGAGCGCATGTAAGAGATGGAGGAGGAACTTGCGTCGAACGAGTCCTCCTTTTCAAAAATCCCAGAAGAAGGCGACCTTCCTAACGGTCACCTCAGCTTCGTCGTCATCGTCCTCGATTTCCATGAGGCAGGGGAGGGTTTCCTTTGGTTCCTCTTTGGTGACTTTCTGGACGGACTTCCCCTTAGATCCTTTAGAGGGGAAGTTAGGACAGCCGTTGCTCATATGTCCTCCCTTGCGGCAATGGAAGCACAATCCTTTTTCTATGCACTTCTTTCGTTCTTCCGGGGTGAGCTTTCTGATACGGATGATATCTACATCCATGGCATTGGGGTCTTTGGCGGGGGATGAGGAGGAGGTGGTCGAAGACGAGTGGTATGCTCGATAAGGGTTGGTGGCGCTTCCAGAGCGAAGGCGACCGATCTCTTGAGCTCGTTGGTACTGGGATTGGAATTGCACGGCTTTTTCGTACCAGGTGTCGATGGAGGTAGGGGGGGTGTCCATGGAGTATATGCGGCGCATCAAGGGTTCAGGGATACCGGCAGAATAGAAGCCGATAAGGACGTTGGCATCAGTGATGCCAGAGAGGGTAACGTTGCTTTTGAACTCCGCAGTATAGGTGGCAAGAGAGGGGGTATACTCTCCCTTCTTCTTCGGGTGGTTGATCATTCGTTTAGTAGTAAGCCAAGAGACCGCATTGGCGACGGTATCTTTGAGCTCGAAGGTCTTCTTGAAGGCAGTGCAGAAGTCGACGAATGTTCCGAAGTTGATGGAAGAGGTGCTGATAGCAGATTGCCGAAAGGTGTTAGCCCAAACGAGGGCAGAACCTTTAGTCATATGAGAAAGTGCGAAAGCAATCTGCTTAGCGTCGGTGTCGTAGATGGAGGAGTTAACTGCGAGATAGAAGCGGACGGTGTTCAGCCATTGGTTGGCGGTGTCGGCAGAGCCGTCAAAGGGTTCTGGTGCTCCAAGACGGAGCTCCGTGGTCTTAGAAGACGACATGGGGTTTCTGGGTGGTAGGGAAGGTCGAGGTGGTGGTGGTGGGAGAGGATTACCGAAGATTCGTCCGGTAAGAGCTGTGGGAGTGGGAGAAGGAGGAGTGGGGACGCGGGGAATAGAAAGGGTGGCGGAGAATTAATGGGAGAGGTCTAGGGTTGCGTCGTCGTCGGGGTTAATTTCGATATCGAGATCAGGATCAGGGGTTCCTGGTTCTTCGCTAGAAGATTCCGAGGTTTCCGAGGGTTCAGAGGGTTCAGGGTTTGAAAGTTCCCACAGGCGTCGTGGGAGTCGAGGGGTCGGGGGAGCAATGGTGATGCGGAACTACAGCAGTGGTAGCCGCGTTGTAGAGCTTAGATCTTTTGTTATGCTTGGCCCAGGTAGGGACGAGCGTAGCCCTTGGACGGTACGAGGGGACGAAGATTCAGAGTAAGCGTGTCTTCACGGCGACACGAAGTCCTTAGAATAAAAGAGACATTGCTAGTCTAGTGCTAGACAACGGTTCAAGGGTTCAAGGATTCGAGAGACGAGGAGCTAGTCTAGTGCTAGCGGTGAGACTTAGACTTGACAAGGAAGCTTTGTAGAAAGTGAATTCCACGAAGTAGCGAGGTTTTACAGGGATGATCAAGGGAGATCTAAGCTAAGGTATAACCGAGCTACAAGTCGGTCTTAAATACAAGACAAGAAGTTCAGGGCCGGTAGGCGTAAGGGTAGGCATAGAATAAGGAAGAATGTGGTGGAAGGAAGTCGCTGACGAAGCAAGTGATAAGGATTACGTGGAAGGAAAGACTCAGCGACGAGAAAAGAAAGAAGGTCCAAAGGCGAGACACGAACATGCGAGTTAGCGTGGTAGTACAAGCGACAAGTAAAGAGAAAAAGGTAAGTTGTAACAATACCCCCCAACTAAGCGTCGAGACACCGTTGAAGACATCTACCAGAGACTAGAGTAAGAGGGTCCGGGGGAACCAGTGATGTTCGCATAGCCCTCCTCGTTGATGGGATCATCAAGGAGGGGGGAAGGGGAGCGGTGGTGGGGAGGGGGAACTGGAACTGGGCGAGTACCAGAGGAGCGCGGGGAGGAGGAGCGGCGGGATGAATCCGACGAATAGGAGGATGGGCGAGTATGCCAACCACCGCGAGAAGCGGGGTGGAAGGAGTTCCGTCCAGCAGTGGGGGGACGAGAGATGGAGTTCGAGGTGCTAGAATGAATGGGACCTGCGGATATGCGATCTAGGAGGGCAGGGCGACGAGTATAGAATGGGCATTCCCCTTGGGTATGTCCGGGAGCCCACTGGAGACAGCTGATAACCGGGCATTGGTACACTGGGCAGTTACACCGCACATGGCCAAGGCGGTGGCATTGGAAGCAGGCGTCGGAGTAACGGGGATCGGTAGGGGGAAGGGGTCGCCGTGTGAAGGCTCCCTGGAAAGGAGTGGTCCTGTTAACAAAAGCGCACTCTGCCCAATCTAGGGCAGAGATCTCGTCGGATGCGAAGGGGGACGAAGAGGCCGAGGGAGTGGCTGCTGGTTCGGGAGGAGTGGTGTAGTCGGAGGTAGAGGAGGACCACTGGGATTCGAGGGGAATGGTTTGCGCAGAGGCGATCTGGGCAGCTGCAAGCTTGCAGCAGTAGCGGTCTACGTCTTGTACGAATTCTCCAAATTCCATTTGGTACATGGCCTGGTATAGGTTCTTAAGGATGCCTTGGATCTTCCAAGTCTTGGGAAGGCGGAGTTGGTACGTGAGCGGAGATAGGACCTTGACGATGGTAAAGGGTCCTTCTCTTTTAGGATCAAACTTCGGAGTGGCGTTTCAGGTTCTTGGCTTCTAGCCACACCTTATCTCCTTTGGTAAATGGGACAAAGCCGCGATTTCCTTGAGCTTTCATGACCTGGCGGGCGAGTTCATGAGTGGCCAAGGCCTCGTCTCGAGCAGCAGTAAGAGCTTTGACATGGGTTTCGACAGCGGGGAGAGGAGAATCGGGGAGGAGAGAGGGTAGAGCACGGGGTTCGTAGCCCATCATGAGAAAGAACGGTGATTTACTGGTGACGGAGTGAGGACGGTGATTGTGCGCAAATTCGGTGTGTACGATGTGATTGGTCCAAGTCGTCGGGTTGTTTCCGCAGTAGATTCGGAGATAGGTCTCCACTTCTTGATTAACTCTTTTGGTTTCCCCATCTGTTTGTGGGTGATAGGCAGTGGAGAGAGCGAGGTCGTAGTTCAGGAGTTTTCCGAGTTCCTTTGCGAAGGCCGAGGCAAATTGGGGTCCTCGGTCGGAGATAATCTTGTCGTAGAGGCCGAAGCGGCGATAGACCTTATGGAAGAATAAGGTGGCAATTCCCTGGGCAGTGACAGATTTTTTTGTGGGGCAAAGGATTACTCCTTTGGTGAGCCCATGGTCTACAATTACGAGAAGCGAGTCGAAGCCGTTAGACAGGGGAAGATCCGTGATGAGGTCGCAGGAGATTTGCTGGAAAGGGCGAGAAGCGGAGGACGAGATGGGTGACGAGGAAGGGACCGTGGGATGGGTGTTTGTCTTGGTTTGTTGGCACAAGGAGCAACCTTCTACATATTTCCTGACGAATTGGGCAAGTCCGGGCCACCAAAAGTCTGCGGAGACGAGTTGCCTAGTCTTAAGATAGCCAGGGTGACCTGCCGATTCGTGGTCATGACACCTGGAGACGATGGAACGGCGGAGGGAATCATCCGGTGGTACGTAAGTGCGTCCTTGATAAGTAAGAACACCCTCAGAGAAGGCCCAGTCTGAGAGGCGAGAGCGGAAGGCTGGGGGAATGGTTCCGTCTAGTGCTTGCAACGCATTCAGAACGAGGGGATCATCCTTTGAGGAGGATGAGACCTTCCGATGCAGAGCGGAGTCTATGACACGAACGAAGAGGGAATCGGGAAGGAGGACGGTTCCGGTGTTATCTGGTTCATCAGGGACGAGGTCTGGGCGGCGGGAGAGGGCGTCAGGACCAGCTAGGAGTTTCCCAGGGACATGGACCATTTTGAGATAGAAATCAGCGAGATCTAGAAGCCATCTTGCTTGGCGACGGTTAAGGTTCTGGGCTTGTCGGAAGTAGGTAAGGTTCTTGTGGTCGGTGAAGACCTGGACAGGGAAGGGAGATCCGTGGAGATAGTGTCTCCACGTTTTTAGGGCTCAGATAATAGCGAGGAGTTCCCTGTCATAGATATCGTAGTTTCGTTCGGCAGGGGAAAACAATGTGGAGAGATAGGAGCAGGGATGCCAGTCACCGTTAGAGTCGGTCTGGAGGAGGATGGCACCGGAAGTGTATTTTGAGGTGTCGGTTGCGATGGCAAAAGGGGCCGAGGGATCAGGAAGGTGAAGGATAGGTTTGGACAAGAATAGGTCCTTCAAGGCATCGAAGGATCTCTGGCAAGCAGGAGTCCATTGCCATCCAGCGTTCTTCTTAGTCATATCGATGAGGGGATGGGCAACCGTGGAGTAGTCGGGGATGAACCGGCGATAGAAGTTGGCGAAGCCTAGGAACAAGTGGACTTCCTTGACCTTGGTGGGAGTAGGCCACTTGGCGATACCCTCGAGTTTCACAGGGTCCATGGCGAGTTGACCGGGTCTCACAACCATTCCGAGGTATTCTACCTCCTTGGCAGCGAAGGTACATTTCTCCAGTTTAAGGTGAAGGTCGAGTTCCTTCATTCTCTGGAGGACGCGTTTGGTTCGTTCGGTATGAGTTTCCTCGTTGGGGGAAAAGATAAGGAGGTCGTCCATATAGATGACTAACCATCCTTCTGCGATCATGTCCCTGAAGGAGTCGTTCATGAAACGTTGGAATGTGGCGGGGGAGTTATTCAAGCCGAAGAACATGACCATGGGTTCGAAGAGCCCCTTATGGGTAATGAAGGCGGCTTTCCATTGATGACCATCTTTGATCCGAACGTTGTTGTAGCCCCATTGTACATCGAACTTGGTAAAGAGCTTGGCTCCTTTGAGCTTGTCGACGAGGTCGGAGATGAGTGGGAGGGGATAAGCGTCGCGGATGGTATGCTCGTTCAGGTATCTATAGTCTTGGCAGGGGCGAAGTTTCCCATCTTTCTTATTGACGAAGAAGAAAGGGGCAGCTTGGGAAGAGTTCGAGGGGCGGATCTTTCCGGACTTGAGGTTTTCATCAAGAAAGGCTTCGGTGGCCTTTTGTTCTTCGGGGGAGAGGGGGTAGATCTTTCCAACCTTGGGGGTAAAAGATTCGTCAAGGTTGATCTCGTGGTCGTAGGGGCGAGATGGGGGAAGATGTTCGGCAGACTCTTGGTATTCTGGGGGGAGGGAGACCTTCGGTTTGGCCTTTTCAGCGGCCATGGTGAGTTCAGTGGCATTGGTCAATTTGGCAACGACCGGGGATCCAAGGGGAGCAAAGCGGGAACCAAAGCGAATGACTCGGTTTACGGTGTAGGCCACTTTGGCTCGGGCACAGAACTGGGACTCGGTTTCTATATTCAAGTATTCATAGAGTCTAGAGTCGTGGACGGCGTGAACATTGAGGTGACGAGAGGGACGAGGAGGGTGAGGGAAGGATTCGGTAGGTTTCAGGAAGGGGTTTTTGGTCTGGGAGTGGTAGAGTTCGGCGGATTCGTCCGAGCTTTCAAGGATGGAGATGGTCTGACCAGACCAATCGATGGAGGGGTTGGCCTTAGTGAGCCAGGGGAGTCCGAGGATGACGTTCTCATTGCCACAGTGCATGACGTAGAAGAGGACCTTGTGAAGGATCCCTTCAAGGTTGATGAACAACGTGGTGGTAAACTTGATCGATCCTTTCTTGTTATCGGATTGATCGATGTTCTTGACAATGACGGGTTCGGGGAGACGGGTTAAGGGGAGACGATGTTTCTTGGTGAAGTGCCAATCGATGCAAGACATGTCAGCGCCGCTGTCGATCAGGGCGCGGGCTTCGACGACTTTGGAGATGCGCTCTGGGTCTATCAACTGAAGGGGGAGTTTCATTCCTTTAGAAGATGGAGATACAAGTACAGGAGCGCATGTAAGAGGGGGAGGAGGAACTTGCGTCGAACGAGTCCTCCTTTTCAAAAATCCCAAGAGAAGGCGACTTTCCTAATGGTCGCGTCTTCTTCATCGTCATCGTCCTCAATTTCCATGAGGGGGGGGAGAGTTTCCTTAGGTTCTTCTTTCGTAACCTTCTGGACAGACTTTCCCTTTGATCCTTTGGAGGGAAAGTTGGGGCAGTCATTGCTCATATGTCCCCCTTTGCGGCAGCGGAAGCATAGTCCTCTCTCAACACATTTCTTACGTTCTTCGGGGGTAAGTTTCCCAATTCAGATGGCATCGACGTCCATGGCATTGGGGTCTTTGGTAGGAGTCGAGGAGGGCGAGGATGAGGACGAGTGGTAAGCTCAATAAGGGTTGGTGGCGCCTCCAGAGCGAAGGCGACTGATCTCTTGAGCTCGTTGGTACTGGGATTGGAATTGCGCGGCTTTTTCGTAGCAGGTGTCGATGGAGGTAGGGGGGGTGTCTATGGAGTATATGCGGCGCATCAAGGGTTCAGGGATACCGGCAGAATAGAAGCCGATAAGGATGTTGGCATCAGTGATGCCAGAGAGGGTGACGTTGCTTTTGAACTCCGCAGTATAGGTGGCAAGAGAGGGGGAATACTCTCCCTTCTTCTTCGGGTGGTTGATCATTCGCTTAGTAGTAAGCCAAGAGACTGCATTGGCGACGGTATCTTTGAGCTCGAAGGTCTTCTTGAAGGCAGTGCAGAAGTCGACGAATGTTCCGAAGTTGATGGAAGAGGAGCTGATAGCAGATTGCCGGAAGGTGTTAGCCCAAACGAGGGCAGAACCTTTAGTCATATGAGAAAGTGCGAAAGCAATCTGCTTAGCGTCGGTGTCGTAGATGGAGGAGTTAACTGTGAGGTAGAAGCAGACGGTGTTTAGCCATTGGTTGGCGGTGTCGGCAGAGCCGTCAAAGGGTTCTGGTGCTCCGAGACGGAGCTCCGTGGTCTTAGAGGACAACATGGGGTTTCTGGGTGGTAGGGAAGGTCGAGGTGGTGGTGGTGGGAGAGGATTACCGAAGATTCGTCCAGTAAGAGCTGTGGGAGTGGGAGAAGGGGGAGTGGGGATCCGGGGAATAGAAAGGGTGGCGGAGAATTGATGGGAGAGGTCTAGGGTTGCGTCGTCGTCGGGGTTAATTTCGATATTGAGATCAAGATCAGGGGTTCCTGGTTCTTCGCTAGAAGATTCCGAGGTTTCCGATGGTTCAGAGGGTTCTGGGTTCGAAAGTCCCCACAGGCGTCGTGGGAGTCGAGGGGTCGGGGGAGCAATGGTGATGCGGAGCTACAGCGGTGGTAGCCGCATTGTAGAGCTTAGATCTTTTGTTACGCTTGGCCCGGGTAGAGACAAGCGTAGCCCTTGGGTGGTACGAGGGAACGAAGTTTCAGAGTAAGCGTGTCTTTACGGCGACACGAAGTCCTTAGAGTGAGAGAGACGTTGCTAGTCTAATGCTAGACAACGGTTCCAGGGTTCAAGGGTTCAAGGGACGAGGAGCTAGTCTAGTGCTAGCGGTGAGACTTAGACGTGACAAGGAAGCTTCGAAGGAAGTGAATTCCATGAAGTAGCGAGGTGTTACAGGGATGATCAAGGGAGATCTAAGCTAAGGTATAACCGAGCTACAAGTCGGTCTTAAATACAAGACAAGAAGTTCAGGGCTGGTAGGCATAAGGGTAGGCATAGAACAAGGAAGAATGTGGTGGAAGGAAGTCGCTGACAAAGCAAGTGATAAGGAAGGAGAGAGTCAGTGATGAGAAACTAAAAGAAAGTCCAAAGGCGAGACTCGAATGTGCGAGTTAGCGTAGTAGTACAAGCGACAAGTAAAGAGAAAAAGGTAAGTTGTAATAGCGCTCTGATCTCTCGGATCGCTGCCTGATCTTCCCGATCAACACCCTCCTTGACGCCCTCCCTCGCCTCTTCGCAGACCCACCTCCCCCTGTGACCCTAGAATGTAGCTCCTCTGTCCTTTCCTCTCCCCATCGACCCCCCCACCGTCGAGCCTTTCTAGTCTTTCGTCAGAGACTTAGAACCCTAGTACTGGGGTAATGTTACGATTTGCCCCTGTATCTTTTTCTTTTCAGCTCTTCGTCGTTTCCCACTCCTCATAGCCCTTCACTGGGTCTTATCGCCACCCAACCCGCAGACCCCGCCGCTCACAGGATATGCCCTTCTCTTGCCTTTGTCCTTGTCTTTAATCTAACTTACCCCTTTCAAAGGAGATCTACCATAGTCTCTTTCCGAGCCTTTGTTACTCTACTCTCCAAGTACGTTCTTACTTGGATTCCCTTGTAACTGGAATACGTACCTTATTCCTGGACTCACTTACACCATTGTATGACTATTACTTATGCTTCTCTCATACGATATTTACTTAGTTCCTCTTCATTGTACCAGAGCTAGTTACTAGATACCTACTCTTGTACCGTTCCCCTTGACTTCCCTTGTACTACCTCGTACTTCGTGGAATCCATTCCTTCGAAAACCTCCTTGCCAAGTCTAAGTCTCACTGCCAGCATTAGACTGGCCCTTGTCCCTAGAACTCTCGAACCATTGCCTAGCATTAGACTAGCAACGGCACCCCAGCTCTAACGACTTTGTGTCGCTGAAAAGGCACACTTACTCAGAACCCTGGTCCCTCGAGCTTCAAGGGCTACGTTCGTCCCTACCTGGGCCTAACGTAACAGCCATTAACCTGTGCAAGGTTTTTGTGACTCATAGCACAGCCCTGCCTGAGTCAATATGAGTCATATCTGAGTCAACATGAGTCATACCTGAGTCATGCCAAGCCAGTCTTGCCCACAGCATTT
>JBBPNA010000691.1:0-12776 GCA_038090555.1 Boletus subcaerulescens | reverse complement strand
TAAATACTATAGCCAAGTAGTACAAGACTCTCCAGTCTTGTTCTCTTGGAGTTTTCCCAGAACATCCTCCCTAGTACTCTTGCGACTACAAACACTAGACCCTTAGGTGGGTTCTGGTCGTTTCAATGGGCCAAGAAAGAGGGAAACACGGAGATGCAGGAGGCCCTGGCCTTGTGGCCTTCATCCTTTGGCATAGCCTCAGTTATGGCAAATTGGGCAAGTGCCATGCATACAGATGACAGTGGCTGGATCTTCTGGCCAACTTTGGGGATCATGAAGACTTGGATTTGGTGCTGTCCAGCATTGATGTGTGGCTTTGCTACAATCCAGGCATGGTTGTCGCATTCTCGGGTCACATCCTGACCCATGGTGTTGGTTGAGTATCAGGAAACAGAGGGGTTATTTCATTCTATATGTGAAGCAACATTCACGAGCATGTGGATGTTGTTCACTGTAATTTCATGGACCTTTCGAAAATCCCACGAGATGACTAGATCCAAATAGGACCAAGTAGCTAGCTGGGCACTATGTTTCTCTGGTGTAGTTCAAATCTATACTCTGCTCAATGTTTCAAAAATAACCCAACTCTCTCTTATCCTCCGATTTTCAAGCAGCATTTGTTCCCAATTACGACCTAATTCTGCCAATAATTCATCCCGCTCCTTCAGCAACTGAGGTTGACGCTCTAGGGGCCAGCCTAATTGTCCTTGAGATGGCCACAATCCCTGCGTGTGTCAGAGAGGTAATTTATCCAAAGAATATGCTGACCTACCTGGAGGAATGTGTCTGCCTTGGCTACAAGGTCCTCCATGTTGGATCCCGTCAGCTGACACCCCAAATAATTGACCATTGGTGTGTGCCACCAGGCATCCCAAAAGGCAAGCGGCTGTGTTGATGGGGTCAGCATCCAGTTTGAGGCCAATAGACAAGCATTTGTCACACAGCACTCCAGTCGTCCTCAGCCATTCGGCAAAGTGAGGCATAAAGGAGTCGAGCATCTTGGATATGCTTGTGGATTTGCAATATGCAATGCAGAATGTGAGGCCTGATGGGCAGCTCTGATGTGTGAACCCCTAAGAGCAACAAGTAGGAACTCTTGAAAGCAAATGTTTCGTTCAGTACATAGATTGACTGGGAAATGTCACTTACCATGTCAAATGACAGACATTCGCGCCAGAACTCGGGCCAGACGTCCAGATATCTATCACAGAGACTTCATGCTGCAGCTTCCAATCACAAAGCAGCATAGCACAGGACCATGCACAAGTTTGGCTGGATTGTGCCAGTGGCAGCAGCATCGAAAGCTTGCATGTTATGGTCAAAGGGAAAGAGACTAAGAATGATGTAACACACAGTGTAGTGTTGATGAGCTGTGTAATGATATGGGTCAAAAAGCATAGCATCAGCAAGAAGTAGTATGACAAAGGTATAGGAACGAAGTCTATCTTCAAGACAATGTGAAGACTCAACGGTCTCTCTATCCTGGAACAACACAGGACTTAAGGTCACTAGAAACTAACACTGATTTTGCGTAGAACTAGCTTAGGTGAAATACAGGCGAGAAGTACGAGACTATATATACGGTAGGCCCCTGGTCTGTGCGAGAGACAGGAAAGGAAATAAGGAAGTGGAAGCCCAAAGGGATTCCGTTCTGCAAGCAGAGACACAGTTCCACAGCGGATCTAAATATGATGTGCAGCATCATTGGAAATACTATCTCAGCCATCAGGAAGAAGTCTGAAGGAAGACTGATGACTGACGGAAGTCCGAAGGGAATCTGAATATAGCACAGAGGGTGGGGAGCCGTGTGAGTCAAAGAGGAAAGAAATTGAGCATATGAGATCTAATAGCTGGAGGACGACTCCAGTATGAATACAACTCCTTAGAGTGAACAAGGTGTGAGATGAGAGCACAATTAGCGATGAAAGCGAAAGAAAAGTGTCACCCTCTTGTTAAACTGTAACATTACCCCCTTCCTAGCATTGAAGCTCCTGCGAAACACCTAATTATCCCCCTCATTGACTTCATAGTCGGTGGAATCATAGTTGTCCATAGGATTGGGACAATGAATGAGACAATTCTCATCACAATGGCCAAGTTCTCCGCAGAGAAGGCATTGGCGGCAAGGGCAGAAGGTCTGGATATGACCTGGAGCAGTGGTGTGGCAGAAAGGGCATTTGTATTGTGGACAATCAGGGGGAATGTGCCCCTATTTGTAACAAACAAAGCATCGAGAGAGTGCGGGAGCAGGGATAGGAAAGTGGTTGGCATCTATAGGGTTACCTGAGGTCCCAGGCAATGGCAACAGCATCACCACAGTGTCCTTGTTATAGTGGCCAGAGGAGGGGAATGGAGTTCCCTTTCAAGGGCAGCGGCCGCCTCTTGCTGCAGTTGTTCCCACAGTTTGGCGCATGGAAGAGGAAAGTTCAAAGACAATTGTAGTAGAGGGTTGTTTGCTGAGCTTACGAGAACACTTGGAGGGTGTTAGAGTGGTTGGTCATTCCTGGGCAGAGAGAACAACACCATCGGGGGAAGGTGTGGAATCTCCAAGTAAGAGGACTGTGGAGAGGAAGGCTGAAACCTCAGTGATGGTAGCAAGCTGTGAAAGATTTCCAGGGCAATTGCCCGGGCTAAGTTCTCCAGGAGACTCTGTATCTCCGAAGGGGGTAGGAGCACAAGTGGTGGGCATTGGAGCTGGGACAGGTAATGGGGTGCAGGAGCAAGAATGTTGGGAGGCAGGGGAGTCACCCGCCCAGATGGAGGTTCAGGAGTTTGGGTGGTCTCGAGCCCAAGTGTCTGCATCCTAGGGATGGTTGGGTTCATCGTCAAGATAGTATCAATGCAGATTGGCAGGTAGGGTGCTGACAATGGGTCGAAGAATGTGAAGGACCAAGGGTCCTGGAAGTCCATGGTCAATGTCTGTGAATCCATGGTCGAAGAGAGCGTTGAGGATGGCATCTTGACACTTGTGGATGGCCTGCTCCATAGCCAAGGCATAGACAGGCAGAGTCCCATGGGGGAGGAGCTGAGTGTGGATGGTGAAAGCGGTGGTGTATGTATGAAAGAGCTCAAAAAGGGGTATATTAGACCCTTTAAGTCTCCACAAACATCACCTGTGTTCTTTGTACCAAAGAAGGATGGTTGCAAACGCATGGTACAGAATTACCGTTATTTAAACACACACAAGGTTAAAAACAATTACCCTCTACCCCTAATTTCGCAATTGGTTGATAAGTTGAAAGGGGCTAAACTATTTACAAAGATGGTGATGAATGGAAGGCAGCTTTCATGTGCTTTCGACAAGATTGTTATAGAAGTTGAAATGGCCCTTAAAGACTCACTGTTAAGTGAAGCTTGCTAGGTCGCTTTGTGCTAGAGAAAGACAAGAGAGGAGGAAGATTAGAGTTGCCTTTTAAGGGGAGAACTCCAAGAGAACAAGACTGGGGAGTCTTGGTCTACTTGAAAATAGTATTTATACTACTTGTACATGCGCACAGACCAAGCTATGCTACTGCTATATATAGTAAGTATCCTTGGTACTGGGTAACTCAAGGTAAAGGCATGTACAATCATATATGCATTGTGTGCATGTATGTGGCAGCATGAGGCTGTGGTAGTGTTGCTGCAGCTCGGCTATGGCTTCTACCAGCTTATGTCCCTGCTCAGCTAATGGAACTGCATATGGCTTACAGCACCGTTCAGTGCGGCTCCACTAGCCATGTGAGCCAGCTTGTGGTCATTTCCATCGCTACACTGTCGCTCACTGTTGCTGCAACAGGCCGTAGTCAGCTGATGATAAAAAAACATCAACTGTATATCAAACTGTACAGTACTGGTACTGGTACTGTGACAACATTCACAAGTACAACAAAATGTAATAAATACATCTGACACCCCACCATGGCAACTGAGCAGCGTATGGCACATGCCACACGCCACATCATGACATGCCTGCCCCACCTGCCCCATCTGTCAATAATGCCCATTGAATTCAAAAAAGAAAAAGAAAAGAAAAAGAGGTGACTGTGCAGGTGTTAATGCTGGGAGGTTATATCGTTATAGCCCGTCCCATGTTTCTTGACAGGACAGTTCTGAGAGTAATTGATGTGGTGATCAGGAAGCACTGGTGGTGAATGTGCAGGGTCATTGACAGGAGACTCAGGTGGGAATAACTCATCTCTGATGAGAGACTGGGTATCGACAAGGGGAGAGTTGGGTTCTTGCAGACTCCGCAGTAATGATCAGATGTAGTCATAATTGGGTGTCTCTGAAAATGCAAGCATCCGTGCATACATCAAGATCATTGAGACGTCACCAGGAAGGCTGCTGCATAAGCTTTCAATGGGCGTTTTTTGTTTGAGATGGAGGATGGATGACTTGAGATTCTTCTTGCCCTCCTGGATGATGCAAAGCCAGGGTAGCAACCCACATAAGAGATAGATGAGGATGTAAGCAAACAACTCAAGGTCATCATGTCAACCAAGCTCAGCACCAAGGTGGCTATTGATAGAGGCGAACACGGGTGTTCCAGTTAGGTGGTGGGCTTGACAAAATGGTATGTGACTGTCAGTGTCTGAGTTGTGGTACCACTTGACTATGCTGAAGTTGTCAGAGACCATATTTCTCCTTGTCGAACTCCGGCTGAGATCCGGAGGGTTTGATGTTTGATGGAACGAAGTCCAGAGGTAGTAGACCAACTCCGAGGATAATGGAACAAAGTCCGTTTGGAGATGATAGATAGGGGCTCCGATGTTTGTCACTGACTAGTAGCGATGTCCGGAGATGTCGGAGGACGGAGGGGCCAAGGAGCAGAGGGGGTGAGGACATTGGCGCAGGACTTATGTGTCGCGCCCTTGCCAGACTCATGGGTCCTCGTATTTCAAAGAGTCAGGGATTTTAAGGAGGAGATGAGGAGATCATAGGGAAGAAGCGAGATTGGAAGTAATAGGGCTTTAGTTGATTTTCGTACTACTCTACAACAGAGAATACAGAAGTGTTATATACACCAAAAGTCCGGAGGAGATCTGGGTCTGTAAATACTGCGCGAGGCGATGTACATAGGAGCACAACCATGATGAGGACAACATGTCCTTGTCATGTCTCCCTCTCCCTCATCCCCTCCCCCTCCCCTCTTGTCCTCATGCACCTCACGACAATGACACAACAAGGACATGTCATTCTGGTCACATCCTCTCCCTCTTTCTTGTCCCCTCCCTCTTCTCTTCCACCCCCTCCCCCTCTCGTCCTCACCTACGTTGTGATGATGACATGATGGGGACAAGGTCAACAAGGACGTGATGAAGATGTGTCCTCTCCCTCATCCTCACCCACCTCACAATGATAACATAATGGGGACAAGGACACAATGGGAATGAGGACAACAATGATAAGGAGCATGCAAAGAAGATATGTCCTCTCTCTGTCGCTCATTCTCAACCCCTCACTCTTGCCCCCTCACCCCCTCACCTCACTTCATCCTTGTCCTCACCCACACCCTCACCCACATGCCTGCCCTCTCCCTCCTTGTTCTCACCCACTTCACAACAACAATGCAACCATGACGACCACATATAACACAACAACATATGATATGACGATGTATGATGATGTTTGATGCATCATCAAGTCTCTCATCCTCATGAAATGACCAGAACCCACCTAAGGGTCTAGTGTTTGTAGTTGCAAGAGTACTAGGCAAGATGTTCTGGGAAAACTCCAAGAGAACAAGACTAGAGAGCCTTATACTACTTGGCTATAGTATTTATACTACTAGTACATGTGCACAGACTGTGCAGTGCTTATCTACAGTTACTATACTTGTATTACTAGGTCTGAGACCAGGAAACATGAGCCAACATGAGGAGAGTGTTTACTGGAGGATAAGCATAGCTGTGTGGGCATGTGTTGGATAGGAGGCATGAGGTGGGTATGAGGTGCGACTTGTGTAAGTCTGGAGTGCGTCACTGCAAGATCAATATCATGGGAGAATGTTGGGCTTTGTGGGAATTTGGGCAAGTGAGCGAACATAGGGGCTATTAGAGTATTCGGTGTTTTGTGAGTGAATGAGCCCTTGAAAAAATAAGGAAAAATAGGGGAAAAATAGGGTGTTTGTAACACCTCGTCCCTGCACCCATCCTTTATCCTTGCGAATCTTGCCCCCATCCAGGACAGTCCTTCAAGCCCTCCCTCCCCTCGTTCTTCCATCAGCTTTTATATTGTATTATGAATAAATGTTTTTCTATATATTAATTGACCCAGATGCCTGCTAAGCACTGATTTAAGCCAATTGGAAGTCGGCTTAGGTCAGCTAAAGCAGTGATAACTGATTGATAACTATTTATTGGCTTTGAGCCAGCTGCAGCAACTAACTGAGTTGATATTAGCTAAGTTATGCAAAAAGCCAGCAAAAGCTGAGCCAATCGGAGCCAAGCCAAGTCACGGCAATACTAACCAACATTGGTGAAACATGCCACTTCAAGGAACACTAGCCACGGTTGGCTGCCAATGTTGGTGCTCTGAGCACCAGTGAACTTGTCCTCAATAAGGAGGGCTACAATGCAACCACCACTGGTGTCTCACCAGCAATGCATAGATAGATTGTATAATGATGGCTGATAACAACATCATTGTGGAGTTCACACCACTCACTGAATGCTGCACGCGCCCCCAACAACACCAGGCTGTATGTCCCATCACCTCCCATGCTAAGTTCTCACTTATTTTTGGCTCACCAGTATCTTTCCACCAACCTGAATGTATTAGAGAAGTCAATTCCCCATTGAGTAGCCCCGAGGCTTATAGGCATGTCAGTAACAGCTACAAAGGCTAAATTCACACTGTGAGTCATCCCCCAGAACCTTCAGCTGAGTGAAGGATCCTTCTGACCAGTCCAAATGCAAGCAGGTACCTGAATCATTTCCTTGTATGCCATCCCTATCATCCCTGCCTATGTCCAAAATTGCATCCATTAAAAGTTTGAGGCAAACTGAGATGTCACTGATCCATGCACACTCGAGGTTCTCATACACAACCAATTCCTTCATTGGTCGACAGTGACACAGGCGTTAATCATGAGTGTCCTGGACACTTCATACAAATGGCTTTACTTTTCCTAGTGTGATGCAGTATCATGGTAATTGAAGTTGATGGGCAAAGATAAATTTATGAAGTGTGTGTTCATTGACTTCACTTCCTCAATTGGCCCTTTAATAAGATTTTGATAAGTGTTGACAAGATCCTCAGCTGAGGAATTTGTGTATGGTGGCCACACATGCCGTCAAAGTATCTCTATGCATGCAACAGCAAGTTGCCAAGCAGACTTGTAACTTTCTGCAAAGTTGTCTTCAAGTGGATCTGTGGATAAAAAGTTCAGCTTTGCCCCTCTACATGTAAACCCATTCACTTTCCTCCACTGATCCAAGGGATGGTTGCCCTCAGCATGAAGTTTGCCTTTGTCAAAGCAGAGACAGATCCACACAAGCACCCAGAGGAATGACTCCAAGTCATGCTCATACCTGTGGCTGACTTTGCCTGCCAACCCTGCTTTTGAGAGCAGTTCAACCACTATGAATGGAATTATGCTGGTACACTCATGTCCTCTCACAGTCCCTGTCATGACCCAGAAATTACCAAGTCCAACTCCGGTCAACTCCGGAGTACTTCGGGAAATCTTGACCAAGGAGTAACGGACATCTACGGAGTTGCAACTCCGTACTTGTACCTACATTAACCTTTTTCCGTTCTAGTCTACATTTTCACCTCCTGATCAGTACAGCCCATCCTGGCTGTGCTCTGTGTTCCGTTGTTCATCATTCCGATCCAATGTACATCACCTTCGCACATTAGTCTTGGATCTGGACTTCTTCCGGGTTTTGAGTAGTATATAAATCCCCTGTAATAATCTGTCATACCTTCAGTACGAAAATTAACTAAGTCACCTCCTCTCAAGTCTGACTTCATTTCCCTCTTTCTCTACCCTAAATACGAGGACATGGGACTTGACAAGGGCGCGACACATAAGTCCTGTGCCAACGTCCTTACACCTCCGTACCTCCGCACCCCACACCTCCATACCTCCGCATCCCACACCTCCGCACCTCCACACCTCCGCACCTCTGTTGACTTCGGTCGAACCTCCGTTTCCCTTTACCATCTCTCTCGGATCTCGCCGGACTCGAACCCAGAGGATCTGGACTTGACAGTATTTTCGTACGGCCTCTTGTCACAATCCCTTCCACATCATGACTACACATACCACCCGAACCTCACGCACCAACATGTTGCAGTCTGCCTTTGGCAGCACTCGCACTGTACCAGGCAAATTCGTCAGCTTAACCCACTGTGCCGCACCTTCAGCCTCAGCAAGGTGGCACACTGGCCCTGCCCCGTCCCTGCTCACTCCGCTCCCAGAAGACCAAATTTCGGAAGTCTCTCGTTTCCGGACCTTACTGGAAGACGAAGAACACGACTGGGGCGATAGACGCCCTGAAACTCCGTTACCAGGAGCATGAGCAGGAGGTGGAGGTGGAGGCGGAGATGGCGACCCTGACAATCCTGACAGCGATGACTCCTCCACTCCGGACTCCAAACGCCTCTTCGGACGTGAATCCAGAGAAGAGGAAGCCAATGACGTCCCCTTGGCTTTCGAGCCATTCAACCAACTGGCTAACGCCATTCACGATATGACTCACCAAGCACTCCGTCGCAAGAGTACTACTAGTGACACAAGAACCAAAGTCTGAGAACTGGACACCTTCGACAGGTCAGACCCAAAGAAACTCCATTCTTTCGTAGTGCAATGCGAAATCAACTTCCAAGCCAATGAGAAGGCTTTCTGAAAAAACTGGAGCAGAGTAACCTTTGCACAGTCATACCTCAAAGGGATGGCTCTCGACTACTTTGAGCTGGACTTGCTCGGAGATACCACTCCTTCTCGTCGTCCTCTCTGGATGATCGACTGGCAATCCTTCCTATATGAACTACAGTCCAACTTTGGCCCTCATGACCCCATCGCTGAAGCAGAAGCTCAACTCGAGCAACTGCGCATGAAGGACACTCAGCGAATTTCAAAGTACATCGTTGAGTGGAACCATCTTGTGAACCAAGTCCGAGAATGGGGACCCGGTGCTCTCCGCCGGAGTTTCTACATCGGACTTCCGGATCGCATCAAGGACGAAATTGCTTGTCACGGTAAACCTGACAACATCCATGACCTTCGTGCACTCACTCAGCAAATCGATCAGAGGTACTGGGAGCGCAAGGAAGAAATTTTGTGTGCTCCGAAAGCCCCTGTTTTGAACTCCTCCAACAACCATGGCTTCAGTAAGTCGTCGAGCTCTGCTCCGACTAACTCCCCCGTGCCAAAGGACAACAAATCCAAAGGCACCTCTACGACATCCAACTCTGGTTCCTCTGGAGGGGGAAACAAGAAGGGTAATAGCACCCTTCCCAAATCCGACGCAATTGCGGCGAAGTTAGGCAAAGACAGAAAACTCCTTCTGGAGGAATGTCAATGCCGGATGAACCTCAATCTGTGTCTCTTCTGTGGTGAGAGTGTGCTATCACGGAATTACGTCTCAACGCGTCCGCTCTTTCCGATCCGAACTCTCTACATCCTTTTGTCTCACTCCCCATACATAACCTCTCTAATGTACCCATCCTCATTGACTCCGGTTCGACTCATTGTTTTGTAGACACCGTGTTTGTCACAAAAAACAACATTACTGCATACTCCATCCCTCGGATAAACCTCCGTCTCTTCGACAGCTCCTCAACTTCCATCATTACCTTCACAGTAGATCTAACCATCCACTTCGCTTCTGGCATCTCCACCTCCAATACATTTTATGTAACCTCGTTGGATCCTTCTTGCAGCCTTGTTCTCGGACATTGCTGGCTTACCCGCTACAATCCGTTGATTGATTGGGTTACGAGCGGCATCACATTCCGAACTCCTGCAGACGGGATGCCAACCCCAATATCACCCTCCGTACCTCCAAGCGTTCCTTCTCCGTCGCTAGACAACACTCCTCCCTTGGAATGCTCTCCAGACCCACCTAAAGCTCCCGGACTTCCAGCACCTCATATCTCGTTTGTGAATGCAGTTGCATTTCATCGAGCTTGTAAGATGGAGGGCTCTGTCCAGTTCTCTCTTTCCCTCTGGTCTACTGAAGACATCTCCACTCACTCCGCCTCCGCCTCTGTTGCTCCCTCTGATGAGGAGATCAACCTTTCTGGTGTTCCTTCCGAATACCACGATTTTGCAGACGTCTTCAGCAAGCAGAAGGCTGATACCCTTGCACCTTATCGGCCATATGACTTGAAGATTGATTTGGAGGAAGGAGCAGAACCACCTATCGGAAAGATCTACTCCGTTTCCACCACCGAACAACAATCCCTCCATGACTTCTTGGATGAACATCTCAATATCGGATTTATCAGACAATCTACGTCTCCGCATGCAGCTTGTATTTGAATGAATCACCACCAGTTGACATGAAGAACACCTTACCCAGTTCAAATATATCCTTCATATATGGCACCATTCCATTATTTTTCATCAACTGCTGATACATACTCTCTCCTTCCAGCATTATCATGATGGCACAATATAAACTCCCTGTGAAGCCAGCATTCCAATGCTATGTGCTGTCATTTTCTTTGACAACGCTGAGAGTGTTTCGAAGTAAATCATTGATATATGCTTGCAGGGAAGTCCAATCAACTTGGTCTTCCTCTGTTTCACTTGTCCATGTATTAGTTATTTTATCATTGACTTGCATGAGAAGTTTGATAAACATCTGATATGGTCTTGGAAATCTGTAGGTCATTTGTGACACATGACAGGTGATCATACCATCAGTTCAAGATAAACCAGTTATTATAAAAGCATCCTGAAGAATTTTTTAATGGCAAAATGGAATATCGCAGTGTTCAGGGTGAGGAACCATGGTAAGCATCAGTGGTATAGTAGTTCATTCCAGGTGTAGTGTTCTGAATCCCCAGATATAAACATAAACAAATAAAACCTTGTTCTAGTTTACTGTCATTGTGGAATTTTGGCTGGAAGGTTCGAACTGAAATGACAACCAGAACCAGAACACCCTGCCAAGAATCACTTGTTTAGATAATTTTCAAACCATAATTTATTTTTAGGTTATATGATGTTAGCTGCCCTCTACCCATTTTGCACCTTTTTGCATCAAACCTCACTGTTTCTCAGGAAACCAACTGCAACTCTTCTCTAGAGTTATGCCCTTTGTCAAGTGCTTAGGTTTCAATACAGAAGACCCTCATATACATTGTCAGTCATTTTAAATGCAAAAGGAATTGTTTTCATATGTGGCAAATATCTGATCCTAACCTAGTAAAGCTAGGCCCTGTCAGTATGCATCCTGACTCAGTTGCTTATATAGGGGCTAGGATATCTGTGGCAGCTGGAATATCTGATTTTAGAAGCAAACAAGTGATTCCAGGAATTTCAGAGCTAGCACAAAGAAAGCTAAAGAACATGTTTCAACTTTCAATAATCATGGTAAGCATGATGAATTCTAGCTCCTATGAGACCTTGAACCTTTCTTTATGCAGGACATGACTCTCAGACCATTGTTTGCCTGGTTCTCTGCAGGCTTAGCACAAAAGACGGAGGTCAGCCAACCTACTCTATTACACAAGTTGCTCAAAGCCCTGGAAGATCACAGAACATTAGTCCGGATATATATACAAAATATTGATGGTCTAGAATTGAAAGCAGGCATGTCGACATACCATCAGTCATGCTCTCAGACTGGAGATTGCCTCCAACATTCCACATGCATCCCCCTATATGGAAGCCTTCAATATATTTACTGCCAGTTGTGTCATGCAGTTGAGGAGATGAAACACCACCAGAATGAACTTATGGATGGAACTTTTCCCTCTTGTGGAAGTTGCCAGAGAGAACAACATACAAGGAGGGAAGCTGGAAAGTGGGTGTGTTTGGTTCTGACCATGGTTCCAGATGTGGTATTATATGGCCAAGAATATCCCAATTCTCAAGGCATCACAGAATTTCAGATGGAAGATCTCTTTGGAGCTCAGACAATAGATCTCTTACTTGTGGTGAATGGGCATGCATGTTATTGGAACTCAAAGAATTATTCAGGAGTTCTCCAAACAAGTTCGGAAAAACAGATCACCTAAGGATCCTTCTCCCTGTGTTGTTTATCTTAACCTTGAGTTCAAACAACAAAAGAAATGGGAATTGATTTTTGATGTATGGATACAAGCTGACTGCCAGACTGTGGCCACTGCAATACTAGATATATTGAAAGAAAAAGAGAGGAAAAAGAAAAAAGACAACTATGTCTTTCAGACAGACATGAGGTAGACTGCCTTTCAGTGCAACATAAACATAAGCCTGAATACCTTACAGCCCACTAAGGACTTTGCACCAGATCCAAATCTGGATTCAGCTATGGATATGGACCTGGGCATGTCAAGCCATACATGCAACAGCCTTATGACATCAGGCAGTCTAGTACTTGATTTCCACATGAAGTGTAACGACCGAAGTCTTCACTATGGTCGAGAGACGGCGTAGTCGTAACGAGATGTCCTAGAGCGCTTGCTGGAGTCCTATGTTGTTTGTCAATGAAGATCTATTAGGCTTGTAGGCCTCAAGGGGAAGATCCGGGAAACAACAAGAGAAATAGACTAAGGTCTATACTACTAAAGTACGACTATATATACTAAGAGAGACCGTGCACAGACCATGCTGTGTAGAGACTATAAGTAGT
>JBBPNA010000690.1:0-12792 GCA_038090555.1 Boletus subcaerulescens | reverse complement strand
GCAGCAGTGACCATGTGGCTCAAGGGCTGTGCAGATAAAGCAATGTAATACATGAGGGTGTAGTCTACATAGGGGCTTTCCTATATATGGGAAGCTAATAAAGTGTACATAATGTTAGTGTAGTATATACTAGTGTAAGGGACTTCACAGAGATATGTGAATATCTCCTTGAGAATTGGGGGTGAGAAAATGAAACTTGGTGGGAAGGTAGCCTACATAGTGGTCTACCTTTGCATAAGGAAATGAGAATATTCCAACTGTATATTATGCTGGAATGTGAGAATTCATGTCCTGACTCAGCACGATACTAATTTCATGCAGGTCATCCACAGGGAACAGATTACAATCATCCCCAATTGTACAATCTCTAAGATCAAGAAGTTTCTTCTTCTTGATTTTGTTCTACCACAGTAGTGGTAGATGCTTCTCCTTGGGGTATATTCTGGTCTGGATGCAGTCCTTCACATAGTAGGGTTAATGCATCCATAATGCTGAGTATGGTTTCTCTGGTGATGGGTCTGAATGGATAGGCAAATGGATCTATCATCCTGCTGCTGATAGGTATCTGTTCTTCTGGGTCAGCAGAAGGTTGTAAGATCACTCTGTCAGCATGGATTCTATTGAGAAATCTATTAAAGTATCTGGCATGAATGTAGATGTATCTACATTGATTGCAGTTCTAGTGGATGATGAGTTTTCCCATGTTGGGACCAGATAAGCTGATTGCTACTCCTGCTTGGTACTCTCCTAGGAGTGATCTGGGATCATGGTGCATTCTACAATGTGTTTCCAACTGGTTATGAAGAAAAGGAAAGAAACTGTCTATGAGTTCTTCATGAGCAAGCAATTCCTCTAGGTGAGGAGTCTGATACTCATGTAATGTTGTATGATCAGACATCTTGTGTGTCACTTCCAAGTATTTCGTTTTGTACAAGAGCTATACTACTATTGTCCTCTATTCCCGTATTGTTGTACTGCTAGCTAACTAGTCTAGTACTTTGATGTTATAGTATGGGGAGGACGATGGAGAATATTGAAACTAGGGGACAAGAAGTATATGATGAGGGGAAAGAGGTTGGAATTTGATGTTATCACGAGTGGAGAAATAAAGCGGGTAGGTATCAGTAAAGTTGTATAGTCCATATGAAGGTTTGCAAAAGCATAAGCAAACACGATGGAGGAATGATTGAACTGCACTGAATTCATACCAGTATGATGAGATGCATAGGATAAATCTAGAATGAGAGGGATGATGTGATAACGATAATACTTCAATGTCCACACAATCCTCCCAGTGCTTGATGATGTGATTGAGGTGTCCAACGAATGCCAGGGTTGTCTGGCTCCAGGTGTAGATAGCAACTTTGGAGTGGGCAAGTGGGGGATGAGTAAACTCGTGTCCCAACGCGTAGGCAATGTTGGTTCCAATAGCATGGGCATAGATGAAAGATCCATCCTTCTGGGAATGCTGGAATTGCACTGGTGAGGTGGCCATAGTCTGGTAGTGTTCAGTGGTGTTGTCATTGGCTTTAGTGGATATATACTCACTAGCAATGAGCTCAGTTTGAGGGAATAGAACACAGAATTGATGGAGTTGAGAGAAACTTGCAGCGCAAAAGGTACAGGCATTATTTCGAAGGACTCCTGCAACATATCAGTAAACCAGCCCAACCACTTAGCCGAGGCCACAGCATTACAGCCTAATCTAGTCAAGGTACAATCTGTCCTATACTGGGTAGGCCTGTGGCAGCCTGTTTACGTCACATCCTTTCATCAGTTGAACTCGGCAACAACAGTAGGTGTCACAGTCTGGGTGGACACTGTCCTTGTCTGTCATAGACTGTGGCAAAAACCACTCAGGGTCAAAAACTATCAGTGACTCTAGTACCACTGGCAGTTCTGAGCAATCCACTTGTAAATGGTACATAACATCCATTATAATTGAAGTAGTACTAGTAGCAATCTAAATACATATTGCGGCGTTATGATCATCACCATCATAGTCTTCATGATGTAGCCAGCAGCAGCATGTGTCGATGAGGTCGTCCTTCAAATTGTCTCTGCCTCACCTCGTCACCTTGTCTTCTGCAATTTCACATTGAGTACCGGGGTACCAGGGCAGCAGCAGCAGCAATACTGGCGCAGTGCTTGTCGGTTGCTGGGCAAGAAGGGGTAAGGCCGGGACATATCATTGTTGTCGTGTTGAGATAAAGGAATCTTGGATCTGAGTCAAGTCAAGTGCTGGAAGCAGCGGCGGTGGCACATTGTGGTTGTTGTCAGGTTGTATGGCAAGATTGGAGGGTGCAGCAGCGGCACATGGCGATGGTGGTGGTGAGGACAGCATAAGACTGTCAATGTCATGGACACTTGTAGGTTGCTGGGCGAGATGGGAAACTCGGGGCATGTTGTCAATGGCAACGCGAGCATGCCGTTATTGACACCAGATGTTGTTATCATCGTTGTTGGTTTGGGTGGCGAGAGAGGGTGTGGCAGCGACATTGTGCATGCGGCACTGTTTAGATCTGGTGCTTGGGCAAGTAGTGGGGAAGATGGCACCGTCATCGAGTTTCCCTTGCACTTTCCCATGGATTATAAGTAACCGCGTGATGTGTGAACTAAGCCCAAGCTCGAGAAACACTACTTATATCTAGCACAGAACTAGTACAAGAAAAAAATACAAGTAGTACAAACTAATGGTAGCAACAAATGTCAGAGAAACTATGTAAGATCAATGTCGAACAATGAAGGGTCTGAGAGCTGCTTGGCTGTAAGAAACAGTATGTTAGTAATGGTGTGATATAACACTAAGGTTGGAGACAACCTGACGCAGGTAGTGAGTGGTCTTTTTGCATTGCGTACTCAAATGCTGCACTTTGTCCACTCTTCTGAATCCAAAAGTGAACTTGCTCAACGAAGCAGTCAGCAGCATGTAGATCATCCTGTGCCCTCTCCAGAACAATTCAGTTGTATTGAAGGACTAGTGTGTTGCAGTGGATAATTTGCTGGGCAAGGGTCTTGTGTGCATTGAGGATATGACGATCAGCCCAAGCTGCCTTTAATAGGAGGTAGGCTTCTCAGGCATTGTGTGGGCAAGGAACGATATGGCGTACTTCTTCGGGTTCCTATGTATACATGTGTCAGCATGTAAACAGTCAGCGAGGGTGGAAGATGGCTGGAAGCTTACATTGTCATGATGAAATATGTACATCATTGTCCCTCGACTCACCATTTGAGCCTCAGGATAATTTGGATCGTGAGGGGATGCCGGCAGATGAATGCTGTGGTCATGGGATATTGGATGGTGCTCAGACCACAGGTCTAGCACGATCACATAGTAAACAGGGGAAATGGTATGGCGATTGAGGGTTAAAAATGGTGCGAAATGAAATACTTCATCCGATATGGGCTGTTGGAAAGGATGGGAGGTTGCTTGATTTGGTTGTGAATGCAAATTTGGTGTGCTCATTGTGATAGTTGAGACTCGGGTGTGTGAAGTGCAATGTGTCAATTTTTTCACCAGACTGAGCTATATACTACCTGAGCTCCAATGTAACTTCAAATTTGGCCTCACACCCTGACAACGCCTGCCAATGCCCAAAGCAAGAACAAATTGTGGAAGACCGAAGAAAATCAGTTGTCCCCAATGCGGAAAGAAATTCTACTCCGAGACCAACATCCTTCAACACTTGAACCAGCCAATGGGTCTCTGCTACGGAGCGAATGGGTATCAACACTCAGGTTACTTGTTACGTTTGGCCCGGGTAGGGACGAACATAGCCTTGGAAGGTTCGAGCGAACGGGTTTTTGAGGTGAGCGTACCCTTTACGGCGGTATGAGGTCCTTAGAACAGAAGATCACTACTTGTCAAGAGCCAGTAGTATTTCAAAGAGAATCGTAGGTTCAAGAGACGAGGAGCTAGTCGAGTGCTAGCGATGAGTCTTAGAGTCGAGAGATGAGATCAACAGAGTAGATTCCAGTGATATCCAAGGAGATCTAAGCTAAGGTACAACCAAGTTAGAAGTCGGTCTTATATACATGGAGAGGAGTTCAGGGTCAGTTAACGTAAGGGCAGGCATAGAACAAGAGAGAACAAGATGGAAGGAAGTCGCTGACGAAGCAAGTGATAAGAGATAAGGGTTACATGTGGGGAAATGAGTCAGCGATGAAGAAAAGAAAAGAAAGTCATATAGTGCAGTTCAAACGCGCGAGTAAGCGTAGTAGTACAAGTGACGAGTAAAGTGAAGAAAAGAGAAGTTGTAACATTACTCAAATTCAAATTCTTCTCACTGGCATGACTTGGAGTTGCCCCAAGATGATGATCTATCCACTGGTTCCGCCAGCAGTAATGTTGTTCCTGACATCTCTTTTTTCCCTGTCTCGGACTCCCAGCCAGATCTCGATTATCATTCCCCTCCACCTTCCAAGAATGGCCTCGCTAGCAATCAAGGAGAGAGACACTATGAAATGGATGTCGGTACTGAGCAAGAATTTATCAAGACTTTTCTGGATTGTAGCAACTCCTATGCTGGTGGGCTCTCATTCATGGACCTATTCTGGCAAGACAAATATGCCGAAGAACAATGTGAAAACTTGTATTTCCCCTTCGCTTGTGGCGAAGAGTGGGAGTTCTCATCTTGGTGTGTATGCTCAGGGCTTAGCATGGCAGCCATCAACTCTTTGTTGTCACTAACAATTGTAAGTACATAATCAATATTTCCACCCCCACCTGCTGATCAATCAACCCAGATCAAGCACATTTCACTTTCGTTTTGAACTGCAAAGGAGCTCCGGGGGTGTATAGAGAGTCTTCCATCGGGACCACCATGGTTATGCAAACAGCTGACAAGTGAGGCTCCCACCAAACAACCAGTTCGTCTGTTCTACCGCCTGCCACTCAAATGCATACAATCCCTGCTGAGCCACCCGCTGCTTTATCCCCACATATCTTTTGTCCCTTGCAAAGTTTGGACTTCGGCTGCTTGCATTTGTCCTATATATGAACACTGGCTGAGCGGAGAACGTGTATGGGAAATCCAGGTAGGTTTCATTTTCTGAGCCATGATTATCATCATATTCATCGGGCATCCATACCAGGAAAAACTTCCTAGGGGTGCGACAATGCTGGGTGTTGTTCTTTCATCGGACAAGACGAACATATCTGTGATTAGCGGCAACTGTATGGCATACCTGCTCCTTATCAGTCTGGCCAACATCAATCTGGCCATTCATTCTAAAATCTCAATGTATATGTACCTTCTTCTAGCTCTCCTCCCCATTGCAAAGTTCACTTGCAAAGATATGCACATCTGGGGACTTCTGCATGATAGGCTAATCCACCGAGCCTTACACAAGGTCCTGGAACCGCTGAAGATGGCTGCTCAAGTTGGGGTTATGATGAACGATCCTGCTGGTAATTTGCGGTATTGCTATACACCACTGGCTGTGTATATTGGAGACACACCAGAGCAATCCCTTATGGTGTGTACAAACCCTAAAGCATTCCCACTCACGATGGCCACTTTGAAGCAATTTGGTGACCCCATTCCACATCCTCCATGCACTGGCTCCAGTACTCTTCATGCCATCCGCATGGCATATGAAAAGTGCTCTCCCCAAGATTACAAAGCATTCTTGAAGGTTGCCAAGGCCCTCTACTTGAACGGAGTCATTGAGCTGTATTGGGTGGACTGGCCCTTGTCCTGTCCGGCCGAGTTCCTTCATCCAGAAACGCTTCATCACTTCCACCGGTTTTCTTGGGACCATGACATCAAATGGTGCATCCAGGTTGTCACTGCTCCCAAGATCGATTTTCGTTTCTCCCTTTTGCAACCTACAATCGGGTACCGCAGGTTTGAGGATGGCATATCTAATCTGAAGCAGGTTACGGGGCATGACCACCGTTCAATTCAGCGGTACCTTGTGGGTGTTATCGCTGGTGCGGTCCCCTGTTGATTCCTCATCGCAATCCATGCACTGGTTGAGTTCTGCTACCTGGCACAGGCACCAAGGTTCTCCAATCAGTCACTCAGCAAGCTAACGGACATGCTCAAATTATTTCACGACCACAAAGACGCCATCACACAGGCTGGGGCCCGCAAAGACTCGTGGGAGATACTGAAGCTAGAGTTACTTCAAAGTGTGGTGCCTAGCATTCGACGCTCTGGTCCCGTCATGCAATGGTCCACCGATGCGACTGAGCATGCACATGTCCAGGAAATCAAAGTTCCTGCTCATTCAGGCAACAACTGAAACTACTATGATCAGATCACTCATCATCTGGATTGCTTTGACAAATGTTTCAGGTTTGACGTTGCCATATATTTTGCGGCCTGGCATGAAAAGTCTCTCCTCTCCAAGGAAGATGACCTTGACTTTGACTGAGAGGATGATCATGATGAGTTAGATGCTCCTTCCCTCCATGAACATATGAAGATATCACTATCCTGCTTGTCCGTCAACTACTTCGTCATCGCCAATGCCATTGCGCATGGATGCATCCCCAACACTCCAAGACCACATCGCACCTTCGCAACCTCCACCACCGCATTTCATATCGCAGATAAGCCCTCCCTTTGAATGACTGTTGATGAAGCCGCTGCGCTTTTTGGAATCACAGACCTCTGCCCTGCCCTCCTGGAGTTTTTACAGTGTGTTCAGGATCAGAACGTTCATGATGTCTCAGGCATCAGGATGCAGGACCTTCATGGCCAACTCCCATTTGATCATATCCAAGTATGGTACAGGTTACATGTCCAATGGCACCTCTATCACAAAGACACACAGGTAGATGCACCACAGACTCTCAGAGCATTCCCTCCCTCTCCCGATTGCCCTCATGGGCTTTACGATGCTGTCGTCATCAGTCCCAGATCCGATAGTGACTGGCCCCGCCAAGGTATTGAAGGTACAAGTTTCGAGCTCATATCTTGGGAGTACACTATTAACACATGGATGGTAGGCCACCTTGTCGCGCAACTCAGACTTGTATTCCGCCCAATGAACGCCAATCATCTCCTTGCTTACGTTCAGTGCTTCAACATTGTGTCTCAAAGGGAAAGCACGAGTGACGTTCATCCAGCCACTGGGATGCATCTACTCAGGCAGGCAACAAAATCCAATGGGACGCGGATCGGGGATATCGTTCCTGTATCACACATTTGATCTGCGGCTCACTTGGTCCCGAGCTTTGGTAAAGAGACCCATCCTCGCTTATTCAGACAGAATATTAATGAGTTGTCGACTGATTTTTGGCTCAATAAGTTCTGGTTGAAGGAATTTTATTATGCATTGTGTCCTTAGCATTCAGAACTATGTATGTAGTAATTAGCCTCAATGCAATCAATTGATTGATAAGCCATCTACCGATGACTCGAGGACACCACCCACCCCCAGTTCCACCACCACTATCAACCTCTCGACCCAGTACCAAGATGGGTAGTAGTTTGCACAGGGTAAGGATACCTGATATAGCTGCTTGTCAAAAAATTTCTGATCTTTCTTATTACTAAGCATAACACACCACTTCTACTATGTGCAGTTCATTGTCTGTTCCAGCAGAACGACGAAGTGGCTGATCAGGAAGTCACAGTTAGCTACACCCCCACAATTTCACCACAAGCAGGATGTATATCGTGAGTCAATGGACCCCAGAATCATAGAAGACACAGCTCCTGTCCACTGGTTGCTCGATCAGCAGGAGATGACAGAATTCCTAGTGAAACTGTATCCAGACAGCAGACTCTTGCTGTCGAATGCTGCTTTCGATGCTGCTCCAACCATGGAGGACATTATAAGTAACATGCAAGCAACACAGCACTGGCTAAATGACCGCTGGGCATACTTTCCGGACCTCACAAGTTCAGAGCTACTCAAAGAGAGGATCACAGAATTCTTCAATGGTGTCATTCAGCACGTGCCACATTTGCATATGTGTACGAGGTAAGTTAGGGTAGTCCCTTCATTTTCGCAGTTTCAAGGCTGACGCCATATTAGACGATGGATGGGCAAGGCTGCGAACAATCCTGTGACCAGTTTTAGTGGCGCTATTCGAAAGCCTGACCTCTTGCTTTGTGAAAAAGATGTTATCTTGAAACGGGTCAGTCAAAAAGAGAAATTCAATGTGAGGACCGACATCTATTCCCTAGGAGAGGTGAAGCAGAAGTACAGCGAAGACCATAAAAAGGAATCGTACATTGAACTGGCTGGGAAGGTAGCATTCCTGCTCAAAGCTCAGGATGGCTGCTGTGCAGTGCCCAGTATTCAACTCCTAGGCTCGTCCATCATTCTTATGCTCTTTGACTGAGGTGGCTCCATCTCTACATACCCCCTCAACATCCATCTATTTCCCACACAATTTCTCCATATCCTTCTTGGCGTCACATTCGCAGACGGGACAGCACTCGGCTTTGATTCCACCATCACTCCCACCCAGACTAGTCAGAAAACGATCCAAATAGTCAAGCAAGGCAAAGAATATCACATACTCGTCGACACATTGTTATTCTCTTCCTTCTTGCTTCATAGCCGGGGCACGACCATGTGGACTGGCAAAGTCACCATCGACCAAGAAGAGCATGATGTCATCATTAAAGACTCATGGGTAGACCCGTTACAATGCTATATGGAAGGGTGGATTTTGAAGATGTTGGAGAAGGCCAGGGTGAAGGGTGTGCTGATATTGGTACATGAACAGCAAGTCCAGACTCCATATCCCATCATGGGTGAGTTCATAAACCATTCAATGCACATTCTTCGTACCCTTTTCCGTGGGTCTTCTCAAGCCTCGTACTACTTGTGTGTCCTGTCATGCTTGGTTTCAAAACCGAGAGGCTATCCCATTTTCGACTTCAACTTGCTTGCTGAGTTGCTTGTCAGACTCATCGATTGTCTATGTGGTGCATCTGAGCCATTATCACCTGCCACTGCAAACTTACGTCTTGCAGCTCATCGTGACACTCTGAATCGGGCACACGTACTTCACCGTGATGTCAGTCTGTTTAACCTGTTGCTTGTTCTGGCGATGCACAGTGATGTTGGGGAAGGTTTTCTCGATCGAGTGCTCAAAGGACCTGAAAAGACATGGTTTGAGTGAAAATCCAGAAACTATCACGTCATGGTCTCCTCACCGATTGGGGCTACGCTGTCCCCACAGATGACTCTCAATCTGGGAATCCCCCCAGGGCAATGACACTGGCGCTACCGGGATTTGCATCAGTGGCAAAATGGAACCACTATCTTGGACCAACTTGAAAGACACACACAATATCCTTATCCCTGTGGCCGACGAGCCTATCCCAAGTGATACCGGTCCTTCAATCGACACAAGCCCACTTCACCATACGGTAAGTTTTTTAGTTATACATCTACACAGTGTTTCTGATATACACTAGGGCACATGGGCATGGATGGCCGCAGAGCTCAGTCACGTAGGACCCAGCATGCCAGTGGTTCATCGAGCCCGCCACGACTTGGAATTGTTCTTTTATATTCTGCTCGCTATCTGCCTCCTGTTACAAACGCCCCTATTTTTCCCCTATTTTTCCTTATTTTTCCAGACGCTCATTCACTCACAATTCACCGAATACTCCAATAGCCCCTATATTCGCTCATTCGCTTACTTTCCCACAAAGCCCAACTTTCTCCCACGATATTGATCTTGCAGTGACGCGCTCTAGATTAACATGCGACGCGCCTCATGCGCGCCTCATGCCCTCTATCCAACACATGCCCGCACAGGTATGCTTATCCTCCAATAAACACGCAACTCATGTTGCCTCATGTTCCCCAGTCTCAGACCTAGTAATACAAGTATAGTATCTGTAGATAAGCACTGCACGGTCTGTGCGCATGTACTAGTAGTATAAATACCATAACCAAGTAGTACAAGACTCTCCAGTCTTGTTCTCTTGGAGTTTTCCCAGAACATCCTCACTAGTACTCTTGCGACTACAAACACTAGACCCTTAGGTGGGTTCTGGTCGTTTCACCTCCTATACAACAAACCTGCAAAACTCAAGCCTGTGAAAGTACTTTCTCAATCTTTCGACCCCTTCTTCACCATCACAAAGCCCAGCACCCTTAATGTCATCACTATCCAATCTGATTTCGGTTGGACAATGCATATGCTCCCATACATCTCCTCATATTTTCAACCACTGATTCCCCTTCTTGAGAAGATCCAGAAGGAGCTCATCTTACCCATTAAAATGCACAGTGGGAAGCTTCAGGCCAATCTGGATTTCACTCATGATCACTTCATTGAGGACATCGTCATGGTTCTCGCGAAGCTTCCAGGGAGTTCCTGGATCCCGAAGATACCAAATACAAGGAAAGGTGTTGTACAGGGCGGCAGTATATCAAGCACTTTCTCACTACCAGTCACTCCCTCCTCCACTCCTTCCGCTGGCACGGTCTTGCCTGAAATTCCACTGCCACGACCACCTACGATTCGGATGCCAGGTGTTTCATTGACGAGTACCTCCAAGCGACGCGCCAAAAATGAGGTCAAGTCAGGCCCTCGACTCCTGAAGCGACATTCTCATATTGGGACTGCATCAAATCCGGACTCCTGTGGCGTGTCATCAAGCTTTGGTACAAGTTGGAGTTTACCTTCCGATATCTGAATCCTACCTTTAGTGTGCCTCTGATTTGTATGTATTCTCGTGTACCAGGTCTTGAACTACCGAATGGTACTACTAGTTGTATGTACCTAGTAGTCATAGCATGTTGTTCTTTTGCAAGTGCAATCACTTCTCACAGTCTTGACTCTCTTGACGTATTTCAACATACGCCTGTCGCTTGCGCCAGAATAAAACAGTGAAAAATCACCATGCAGTCCCTTGTCCTTTCTGCCTTCACACAATGGCCAAACACAAAATCATCTACGAAAGTGATGAGGACAACGTTGAAGAGAGGCCAAAGAGAGCTCAAAAAGCACCAGAGGCGCCCCCAGGTATGTCTGCGACACACACACCCCACATTGCTAGATCTAAATTGATCGGAACTGAAGTTGTCAACAATGAAGCTAAGGTACGACGCTCCAGGCACTCTGGAAAAGGTAGCGGGGGTCGATTGGCTGCAATGGAGCAAATTGAACAGATTCAGATGGAACCATCTAAATGGTCTTCAAAAATCGACATCGCTACACAAGGTGAAAATGTGAACCCCATGGCACCATCCTTTCAAGACATCGGTGAATGCAGCTGCTGTACACGGCAAGGTGGCTCTGACGAGGTGGCTGTACCCCAGACCCATGGACAATCGACCTTCACTCAGTCGCCTCTGCAGCCAGCATTCTTGCAGGCAACACCTAATCAGCAATTCGGATTCAGAGTTCCTTATGCTCCATTCCAGGCAGAGAATAATAAGCAGGCACCCCCTCGCACCTGCTTCTGTGGACCATCTTCCCAGCCTTCATCAAAAGATTCCGGACCACCGTTGTCGCGAGTCCCTCATTGTTTTCAGGCAGGTCTGTGGGAACAAGATTGACTGCCACAACATCTCGTGTGCCATCCACCTGTTCTTCTAAAGGCGAACGATGTCCGATGGCACAGCATGATCCCTCCCCCCAACATACACTATCTGCGACTTCTTCTGCTCCTTGTATCTCAGAGTTTGAACGTTCTCGGGCAGATGCCTCTTCAAATTCTACAATGTTGCAGCAAACTGCCTCCTTCTACAATGTACCGCTTAGCATGAATAAATCTGGTCATAGCCTCTCTGCTGCCCCTGACTACAATGATATGGGAGAAATGCAGGTAAGACATCATCAGGTGACATTACGTTGTGCTGGCTAACGTATCCCCACTTCTCAAGATTGACAAGGCCTCCCCAAGCAAGGATGATAGGATTGCGGAGGAAGCTCTTCATCAAACAGAATGTACATCATCAAGCATCTGAAATTTGTATTACTAACTTTGATTTCCTCAGATAGGGAGGATGATTGGAGACCATTGTCACCCCCAGATAAGGCCTCGAGCACTTAAACAGGACAGTTCTGATTGCATCTGCAGAGCACTCCCCTGTTACAACTCACCTCGGCAACACCCGGCTGCACCACTCTTTTCTTCTAAGAACTTCCTCTGACCACTCCGTCTCTGGAACCCTGCCCTCAAACTCCCGACCTCCCAGCCCTTAGACTTCCTTGTCCTCCGTTCCCTCGTCCCCTTGTCTTGAACCTTGGACCACCACTCTGGCTCCTTGCCCCGGACTTCCTAGACACATGTGTACTCTCCACTTCTTTAACAACGTGCCCTGTCTTCCTTTTGATCCCCGTGTCTTCTCTTCTTCACCTCATGTTCTCGGACCTTGTACCATTATCTTGGTTCCCCGTGTCTTCTCTTCTTCGCCTCATGTTCTTGGACCTTGTACCACTATCTTGGTTCCCCAGATCCCCTCGGACTTCCTTGTATCTCCCTGTCTCTGTATTACTTACCTTTCTTGTCTTGGTCTGTGTGCAGCCACGATCCCTATATAAAGCCTCGCCTATGTACCTTGTACCCTAGTCTAGTCTTACCTTCAGGTAGACACCATGTCCTAGAATCTACCTTATTCCTGCTCTGTCGTCTACCTAGTAGGCCGACAACAATAAACCTCCCTCTCTTTGATCAAACACCTTGACATCTGTGAGGAATCGTGCCCTCACCCCTCGTTCTCCCTGAATGTTTCATCAGCAAATCAGCCAGTTACTGTGCATCACTGTGCAACTGTTCACAGCTGGTCACAGTGACGACAGTCACTACAAACTAGTCCCCCTTTGTACAATCTCGATACAGTACTGTGACATAACTGTAC
>JBBPNA010000688.1:0-12870 GCA_038090555.1 Boletus subcaerulescens | reverse complement strand
ATCAGTTACTAGTGAAAGTGTAGTGTCCGGGTTATAGGGGTTAATTGCGGTTATCTGGTGTTCTAGCTATAGGAAAAAGGAGGAAAAATAGGGAAATAATCTGGTGGATAGTAGCGTCTGTTACACAATACTCGAGTTCAACACTACCTTGCAGCGTACTCCAGTATGGCAGGGGCCCGCTTCCTGTTGACCCATTGCAATTCGCCAGATTGCTCTTGTCAGGGAAGCGAATCGAGTGCGTTAGCGAGTCATAAATCGCCCAACGCAACGTGTCACCGTAACCTGTTATTGTTAGGGCCCCGTTCAGCTCTACAATCTATGGGAAGGCTCAAGTGAATCAGTGCATACACCCGAGATGGAGACCGACCTTGACTTGGCGTAAAATGATTACGTCGTCTTTTTGCACCTGCGGTAGCCAATACGCGCGTATCTTTTGAAAACAATTCACCGTGACGCTTCTTCGCAGGGAATCAACCACGGATGGGTCGGTGATACTAAAAGAGCAATGCCACTCTGAAAGGTTTACTTCAACACGAGCGAAAATGATGCGTTCCCGACTAACCTTTTGTCTTTGTCTTTTTTATCGGGTTAACAAACGTGACTGCGCCAACAACATTGACCCGCAAGTTACCCTTTCTAAGGTTACTAAGCCCAGTAAAGTCATGGCCCTAGGCGCGCCGTTCAACTGACAGAAGAACATATTGGGTTTGATAACGTACCGTGGTCTTAGTTGCAGAGTTGTCGCTTTCAGCGAGGGCTGGTCTAATGGAAGCATTGTCAGCGATAGAAATGTTTGCCGTTCGAGGCTGTTGGTGGGGTATTGCAGCTCCTCGATCACTTCCAACGCACTCTCCATGGAGCCATTGCCTCTCGTGCTGTCGTTCTCCTAAAGGCAGACATGCCTGGTTTGTGACACATAGCTGTATGCGAGATTTGGTGGCTGTGTTGTATTGCATCAGACAGATCAAGGGGCGGTGGGTCCGGATTGTTACCTCGACTCTCGCATCCACTCGAAGGGCTCTCAGGGAGGTTGAACCTAACTCTCTTTCCCCAACGATTCCTGTCAGCATCGCGCGCAGAAACTTCTGAGACGGTCGGAATAGTGTCCGGCTCCCACCATTCATCGGCGTTTTCTAAACGAAAAAAAGGAAAGCATCGATGCGGGTGTAAGAAATAGACCCACCTTGACTATCGATGACCTTGCCTGCGTTAATGCCAGTCAGGTACTTGAACACCACGCCATCGGGAAACCGTAAGAGGATTGGAATAGAAAACGGGGTTTTGGACGTCGTCTCCTGGACAACCTCGACACCTTTGAGGGCTAGCAAGATGTATTCATGAGGTCGAAACCCAATGTCATCTCTGTATGGGATCTCCACAATGAACCGATGAACGGTAGAGTCTTGAGAAACTTCGAGCTGGATGCGATGTCGCCCGTTGCGAGGTGGCCAAACCATGAAGATTCTGCCCTCAAGATATCCTGAGTCATCGTTGTCGAGATTGAGGAGCTCTCTGGGCGTGCGTTTTTGAGTGAACATGTCGAACGTGTAAGACCTTTGGGCTTATCCACTCGACAGGGTTATTAGCTCACTTATTAGGGCGGACCCTTGACCAAGAAAGAATCCATTTTGCCATAAGAGTTTTCGTCTACGGATATGGTGCCTACCGTGGAATGCCAATCAGCATTTAAGCTGATGCCAACCTAACAGAGGTCGAGTATCAACGAACTCAACATAACCTCATCATGTTTTTTTTTTTTCAATATTCGCCAACCCTTCAACCCCACTTGCCCACGAGATAGCAGTTGAAATCGAAACCGGGTACTTGACTTTGCCTTCTAAACCGCTCCAGTCGAAGTTGATCAGCTGCGCCGTCGACCTAGGTGTTCCCTCTGGTAGGACCATGACGTTTGGCTTCCTCAGGTCGCCAAACACGTAACCAGCACCATGAAGGTGTTTGAATGCGCGCTCGAGGTCCGATTTGAAAGTTGAGGGAATCTGAGCCTTGCGTTCCAAAACTTGGTGTAACGTCGACCCCTTCACGTGTTCCATGACGACCATGCGTAGATCACCATATGACGGCATTTTCATTTCAGGCGTGACGTCTATTCCTCCGTAGTACAAAAGTCGTGGTGCAAAGCCTTCTGATGCCATATGTCGATGCGCATTGGCGCCATATGAAGTGACGAACTTGACGACGATGTCCTTCAACTCTTCTTCCAGGGTCCGGGCGAGATATGTTACGCAAGAAACATTGCGTTCGAGAGGTTTTTGATATGTGAACTTCACTAGGGTGTTAGTATCGCCGTCCCAGTATGTATCAGAAGACGGCCAGAACCGACAGTGGAAGGTGGCAGGCGAGAGGTCCCAGGGTGCAACGTCGAGGCCTTTGTACCACGAATCCAACTGTTGGATCGACTCTCTGAGAGCGTAGAGGACGCGCGCGATTCGGTAAAACTGGCCGTCGTCATGGGTAGAGTGGATAGGAACCCATACAAAATCCGTGAGCCGTTGCACGATGCAATGCGAAGTGACAATGCCACCCATAATCGAAAGCCATGGTCTGGCATGTGCAATTAGAAAAGCGGGGCAGCAGCATTTTTGAAGTAGCTCCTTGTTCTATATATGCGAGGCTTCAGCGAAACACAAAGAAAACGTCTGGGATGTCGTTACCTCTCGTTGGCAAAACAAGCGCTGAAAAGAAAAGCTGGCTTGGACTGACAGGTCTGACCCTCCATCGCCAAACTCGTTTTTCTCCTCGCCGATGACCAAGTATGTTGGTAACTCTCTGTGCGAACTCAGCACTGCCATATCTGGGGAGGTTTTGTCCGAGTTTGTGATGGAGCTGAGAAATCGGCCGATGGCTTTGGAGAGAATGGGTCTGATCTCCTGTCGTCGAGTGTTTTCTCCGTCATAGATCAAAGTGAATCGAGCCATGAGGTCGCGTACCTCATGGACAAAGTGATCAGGTATGGCATATGTAAGGTCGAATGCCTTGCTGGAGAAATAAGCGAATGTTGGGTGGAATAGCTGGATCGGAGGTGCCACCGTGTTGACTGGTTTTCGAGCGGGACAACGGCAGTCTAATATACTCTGAGAGCCAGACTGAATTTTGGCATACTCGAACAATTTGGCAGCCACAGATGGGGTAGGACCATCATTCATAGTGATACGGTTGAACCCTGATAAAACCGCGTCAGTCCACATCTAGGAGATGTGAAGAAACTTATTCACTTTCAGTCAGGTAAGTAAGGATATCATCTCCTACTGGTGTCGGCATTGTTCGGGCATCTTGAGTATTGTCAGACATGCTAAAAACCAGGTGGAGAGATAGACACACCTGAAGAAGGACCACAAACTATGGCGTGTATATGACCACTGACCACAGTGTCCGTAAAAATGTCAGATAATAGCCTTACTTCAGGCAGCAACTGGTCGAAATCGATCTCTTTTACAGTCTCTTCAAGGTTCTCAGAGGTACAATTGCGAACGGGGTAGACTCGAAGGCTCATTGCATTGATGTTGCCAAAGGTGTCTGTCCGTTCGGCTTTGATAGCTTGTTTGAGGGCTCCCAGTGTCTTCGTGATCGAAATGTCAATAGGAAATATATTGTGGGTCACTTCACTGTGCAACCAGCAATTGAGCGTGATATCAGGTACAGTGAGAGATAACTGAACTGCAATGTGTCATAGTAAAAACGCGTACCAGCAGGACGTACACGGACCAGGACCAAGTTACCCGATATGCTCACAACCTTTGGACGTGAGTTGACACATAGTTGTCCGCCAAAGGTCCATCCTGAAAGGATGTTTTCGATGTGCTCGTCAGCGGGACTAGGAATTGTGTAGAGTTCGAGATCGTTGGGGTCCATGTGACGGAACTTGGTTTGGTTGGTCTTGATAGCTGCTTTGAGGTCTGCGATGGTCCCAGTGGTTGGAATATCAACGAAAAATAGACTGTCAGTGTGAGTGCCGTATACCCAGCACTCGAACTTAATGAGCGACTCGATCATGCTCGAACAAGATGGAGACGGGAATATCCGAAGTGTGACATTTCATTTAATGTGACATCATAGACCTTTAGTATAGAATTCGCACGGTCAGAGGATGTGAAAACTGGCATTATAAAACTGATTGAATATGGCTTCTTTGGAGATTATTTTTGAGAAATTAATGTTACCATTTGACTAGAATGTTCCCTGATGCCATAGCTATCTTTCCTAGAGAAATCATACCATGTTCGGATATATTTCAAGCAATGCATTATTTACCTAGAACTCTCATTTTAATGAGGATATCCACCACCCACACTGTCATTCCAGGTAGCCCACCACTATTTAAGGACCTATCTATACCCTGCCTTTGGGTGGTGCATCCCAGGTTTCAACTGTATTATAAATCCCATTATTTGCCTAGAACTCTTGCTTCGATGAGGATACCCCCACCACTATTTAAGGACCTATCTAGCCATCTGTTCCATCATCTCTGGCCCCAGAAACGGAAGGTGACATCCATCCATCCATCCATCCGTCCATCCATCGTCCATCCATGTGACCATCCATCCATCTATGTGACCAAGTGAGTAGTACCATTCTGATCGGAATTTTGAGGGGAACACAGCCATGATGATATCAGGAGTCAAAAAAGGGAGACCAATTCCCACCCACCCGCCCAAGGAATCAGAGCAAAATCAGTGCAAATCAAGCACAGATCTTAGCAGATCTTGTCCTTCCCCTTACCAGTCAATGTACGACAACAATACCAAACAATACTGTGACCAAAACAAGTCATATCCCCACCCTTCCACCCACCAAAACGAGCTGAAAAAGAAACAATCCCACCCGCCCGCCCAGGGTATATTTACGCAAGATCTGTGCAAAATCAGTGCAAAATCACACCAGATCTTACCAGATCTTGTCCTTCCCCTTACCAAGGAAATATACATCAATGGATCCAAACACCAGTTAGGGATTGGAGGGGATCAAAGTAACCAAATCAACAATCAACAACCAAGCCAAACAGGGATGTTAGAGTTGGTATCAGCAAAGATCCGTAGTGACCACCAGCAAACGACCCCACCCACCCACCCGAGGGACCAAACAACTGCAAAATCAGACCGCAGAATCACCAAAAAATCAACAAAAATCCATTCCCACCCACCCGCCCAAGGCAAAATCAGTGCAAATCAAGCGCAGATCTTACCAGATCTTGTCCTTCCCCTTACCAGTCAATGTACCAAAACAACATCCTCACCAAAACAAGTCATATCCCCACCCTCCCACCCTCAAAAACGGGCTGGATAACAACTGATCCCACCCGCCCGCCCAGGGTGTTGTTAGGACTTTTTAGGGTGGTCCTCGGGGGAGATTGCCTGCTATATTTCTGACCCTAGATTAGGGTTTGTTTCAGCTGATGGGTGTTTGCTTACTTGGTTGGTTGGTTGGTTGGTTGGTTGGTTTACTTGCTTAAAGAGGGTGTGGATGGGGTCTGCATTGCACAGTGGGTGTGTACATGGTGCATGGTTTAGCATTTGGTCTATGTGTAGTTCCAGAGTGGATGTGATTGAGGACTGCCTTTATCTCCTGCACCTTCTCTCACAGTGGGTGTGGATGGGGTCTGCTCTTTGCTCTGGCAATGGGTGTGAATAGAGTTTGCCCCTATCAACTGTCCTTGCTGGTGGCAGTGGGTATGAATGGGGTCTGCCCCTGTCTCCTGGTCTTGCTCTGGCAGTGGGTGTGAATGGGGTCTGCCCCTCTCTCCTGCCAGAGCAAGGGAGAGGGTGTGAATGGGGTCTGCCCCTATCTCCTAGCCTTGCCCTGGCAGTGGGTGTAAATGGGGTCTGCCCTAACTCCTGCCAGAGCAAGGGAGAGGGTGTGAATGGGGTCTGCCCCTATCTCCTAGCCTTGCCCTGGCAGTGGGTGTGAATGGGGTCTGCTCCTCTCTCCTGCCAAAGCAAGGGAAAGGGTGTGAATGGGGTCTGCCTCTATCTCCTGGCCTTGCAATGACAGTGAATGTGAATGGGATCTGCCCCTGTCTCCTGCCAGAGCAAGGAAGAGGGTGTGAATGGGATCTCCTCCTGTCTCCTGCCAGAGCAAGGAAGGGGGTGTGAATGGGATCTGCCCCTATTTTCTGCCAGAGCAAGGGAGTGGGTATGAATGAGGTCTGCTTTCTGTTTCTGTTTGTTTCTGTTTGTAGTGCTTGCTCTGGTAGTGGTTGTGAAGGAGTCTGCCCCTATCTCCTGGCCTTGCCATGGATTGTGTCTGAATGGCATCTGCTCTGGTGGTGCTTGCTCTTCTCTGAAAGCTAGCTCTGCTCTGATAAAGGGTATCTATGGGGGCTGCTAGCATCATATCCATTTGTATTTGTTACAGGTGCTCATTGCCAATCACTGTCCATTACCCTCATTATTTAAATTTAATATTTAATCACATTTAGTAGTTATAGTATAAGTGTTGATAATCATATATACACTTGATTGAATATCTGAATTATCTCAGGCTACTAATAAGAAACCTTATTGACTTGTGTTTGAAAAGACATGTTTTCAATAGCAGAATCCCAGGCTTACACTCATCAGGCATACCCAGGTCCATACACTAGTACAATAGAACAGATACAAAAAAGGTTCAATATGGATCAAATTGACCAAACAGACAGATTGATTGAACCACCTGAAGAGGGTGGGCAGAAACAGCTGCAGAGCATCAGAAACATTGCTCTGTGATGTAATACATTTGGGGTGCAATCCACCTGATGAACTTCAGCATCGATAGTGTGGTGGATGATGTTGGGTGAATAAACATAAGCATTATGTTCATGCTGATTACTCAGCATCTAAACAAACCCACTGAGATGTATGGTCTAAAGACTGGGAGGTGGACTCTGCTGTTACAAGTCTGAAGATAAGTATGAGGGCTGAAGACCAGAGGACAGAATATCTACTGTTTGAGCATTTGAAAATCTGATTGCAGCTTTCTAGCTGGAGGGCATATATGACAATCTCCAATCAACAAGTTAGGAATACTGAAATCTCTGTTTGTGTGATCAAGCATATAGTCCCAGTTCAAGCCGGACAGATTGTGTTGAAGTGCCACCTTAGAGAATGGACTCAGAATGCCTCTTCGGACGCGAACCCAGAGAAGAGGAAGTCAAAGACGTCCCCTTGGCTTTCGAGCCATTCAACCAACTGGCTAATGCCATCCACAATATGACTCGCCAAGCACTTCATCACAAGAGTACTACCAGCGACACAAGAACCAAAGTCCGAGAACCGGACACCTTCGACAGGTCAGACCTGAAGAAACTCTGTTCTTTCATAGTGCAATGCAAAATTAACTTCCAAGCCAATGAGAAGGCTTTCTGAAAAGACCAGAGCAGAGTAACCTTTGCACAGTCATACCTCAAAGGAATGGCCCTTGACTACTCAGAGCCGGACTTGCTTGGAGATACCACCCCTTCTCATTGTCCTCTCTGGATGATAGACTGACAATCCTTCCTATATGAACTACAGTCCAACTTTGGCCCTCATGACCCTGTTGCTGAAGCAGAAGCTTAACTCGAGCAACTGCGCATGAAGAACACTCAGCAAATCTCAAAGTACATCGTTGAGTGGAACCATCTCGCAAACCAAGTCCAAGAATGGGGACCCGGTGCTCTCCACCAGAGTTACATCGGACTTCTGGATCATATCAAGGACAAAATCACTCGTCACGGCAAACCTGATAACATCCACAACCTTCATGCCCTCTCTCAGCAAATCAATCAGTGGTACTGGGAGCACAAGGAAGAAATTTCGCACGCTCCGAAAGCCCCTGTTTCAACCTCTTCCAATCATCACAGCTCAAGCAAGTCATTGAGCTCTGCTCCGACTAACTCGTCCGCGCCCAAGGACAATAAATCCAAAGGTTCCTCTCTATCTTCCAACTCCAGTTCTTCCAGGGGAGGAAACAACAAGAAGGGTAATAACAGCAACCCTCCCAAATCTGACACGATTGCCACGAAATTAGGTAAAGACGGAAAACTCCTTCCAGAGGAATGTCAATGCCAGATGAATCTCAATCTGTGTCTCTTCTGTGGCGAGAGTGGACACTCCACCAAGGACTGTCTGAAGTCCACCTCCAGAGCAACGAAAGCTCATGCAGCTACCGCAACTACAGAAGCTCCAGCATCAACCTCCGCTTCTATGGAGGCTAAAAATTAGAGCGCAACTCTTACATGTCCACACAGGCTGGGAGTTGCATTCATCCGAACTGTGCTATCACGGAATTACGTCTCAACATGTCCGCTCATTCTGATTTGAACTCTCTACATCCTTTTGGCTCACTCCCCGTACATAACCTCTCTCATGTACCCATCCTTGTTGACTCTGATTTGACTCATTGTTTTGTAGACACTGTGTTTGTCACAAAAAACAACATTACTGCATACTCTGTCCCTCCGATAAACCTCTGTCTCTTCAACAGCTCCCTTTCTCTCTGGTCTACTGAAGACATCTCTGCTCACTCCGCCTCCGCCTCCATTACTACCCCTGAGGACTACAATGTGGACCATGAGTTAGGAAAGGAAGGACTGCAGCTAGAGGCTTTTCTGTATGCTCTCCTATGCTTTTCGGTGCAAATCAAGCGCAGATCTGACCAGATCTTGTCCTTTCCCTTACTAGTAAATGTACATCAATAGTACCAAACACAAGTTAAGGGTTGGAGGGGATCACAGAAACTAATACCACACCATCCACAGCCAAACAAGGATTTAGAGTTGGTGATAGCAAAAACCATAGTAATGAAGCAAAGACCAGGTGAAATGAAGCTACTGCTATATATAGTAAGTATCTTTAGTACTGGGTAACATGAGGGAAAGGCATGTGCGATCATACATGTGTAGTGCACATGTATGTGTAACAGATGCTACTTATCCACCAGATTATTTCCCTATTTTTCCTTTTTTTTCCTATAGCTAGAACACCAGATAACCGCAATTAACCCCTATAACCCGGACACTACACTTTCACTAGTAACTGATTTCTAATCAGTTATACTGGTCACACAATAGTCACACCCTAGACATTGTCTAGCATCTTATCCTAGACATCACTACATGTCACACTGTGACATCACTCGGTCACCTAATCTAGTCACACACATAGATCCCACTTTCTCACAAAGCCCACTATTATCCCATGCTTTTCATATCTAGGCTATGCACTCCAGACTTTCTTCATATGTGACTCACACATACTCATGCTCACCTCATGCCCCCTATCCTGCATAACATGGCACACAGCTCTCCCTATTCACCAATAGCTATTCCACCTCTAGCACTGCCTTATACCTCATGTTTCCCAGTCTCAAGCCTAGTAATCCTAGTATAGTATTTATAGATAAGCACTGCTTGGTCTGTGCCCCTATCTCTATAGTATAAGTAGTTGATTTAGTTAGTATCTAGTTCTCTAGTCTAGTTCTCCTTGTTCTTTCCCTAATTTCTTGAGGCCTACAAGCCTAATAGACCATCTTCTCTCAGAGACTTACTCATTGCAAGTGCCCTCTAGCTAGTAAAGCCATCACAACTACCAGTTGTTCATAGATTGAATAACTAGGTCATTACATGCACTGACTCTGATTGGGGACAGGATAAAGTCACATCTCACTCACAAACAGTTTTCTACCTGAAATTCGCGGATAGTGTGTTCTTGTGCAACTCACATTTACAAAAAACCACAGCTCTGTCTTCTATGGAAGCTGAGTACATGGCCTTGAGCGACTGTATACACCAGACTATTTGGATTCATCAAATGATGGAAGAATTTAGGTTATTGCCTTGGTCCCATCCCCATTTGTGGTGACAATCAAGGTTCGCTCTGCATTGCACAGAACCCAGTTACTGAAAAATGTTCCAAACATATCCAGATTTGTTACCACTTCGTACGTGATGCTGTGATGCTATGGAAGCAGGTAGAGCTACTCTTTATCCCAGGGACTGACAATCCTGTGGATATGTTCACTAAAAACCTTGGACATGTCAAGTTCAAGGAGTTTCGCTCCCAGCTTGGTTTGGAATTCAACTCACCGTCGTAAAACCATGTGGACATTTCTATTTACTTTATATTCCTCACTTTGATATCTATGTATCTACTATATACTAGACAAGGGGGAGTGTTGAAAGGACACGTACTTACAGTCACATGACCTCATATTAAGTAAGCATTACAAAGTGTATATAAGACTCGACTGAGTCTGAATATCAAAAGATCTCTCTTGACCAGCAACCGCTATCATCTCTGAGAACCCCAACCCAGTCCAAGGTAAGTAAACCCTAGAGTAGATTCCTAAGTAGCCCGTGTGGCAATGCTGGCTGCTAGCTATTGCAACACACACAAGACAAGTGGTTGCACACACAGAATGAGGCATTGTGTACAAAAAGACATGTACAGTGCCCTCCCCAGCATCACCTCTCTTCCCTCCTACCTGTCCATGGCTGCTGCCACAAGTACTATTTCAAGTGGTCCACATGTAACAATGCAACATTTGTGCTCAAGTGGCTGACCAGTGCTAAGACAGCATCAAGCTCTTTTTTAAGGTGTGTGGGAGCGTCTAATTTAATATATGTTGATAGCTTCTCAAAGAAGAAGAATGGGTATGTACGAGCACATAACGAGAGCTGTGATGCTTTCTGAGAGGTCCACTGCTTCTCAAGTTCCTGAATTTCAACAGCACAGTCTTCTAATTGGTCTTCTGCCAGCCTTCATTGTCCCTGGACTCCCCACTGAAGTCATCGCTTGATCCAGTCTCCAAGATCGTCCTGCATCTTGCTGCCAACTGCGGCTAACTGATGATTGATTAACCAAATGCGTCGTTGACACTACAGGTGACATTAGGAGCATTGTCACCCAGAAAATAATTTATTTACAGAAGAGGAACATTTGAGACCAATCAATTTGATGAGTCGAGACCATAGCCACTCAGTCCCTTCCCCATTGGAAAGCCCTAGTCCAATGGCCAAGTGGGGTTTGTAGACTAGCTAACATAACCATTTGTGACTGTAAGTGTGCACAGCGGTGGTTGCACAGCGCAGGTGCTAGAGAATGTCATCTGGGAAGATGTTGTACTATTGGTGGATAAGCAACCAAAATATACAAATTAAGATTATGACTCACAAGTGACAAGGTTCTGTCTAAAACACAGCCAACATCATAGAAGATAACAACTGTTGCAGGTGGCAGCAAGAGTGAAAACAAATGTGCAATCAGCGCCAGTGCATACTTCTGTTGTTCTCCCAGGGTATCTATGTTCATGAAGAAAAGAGGGATGTTGTGACAACAATCAGCCCCATGAGCCCAGTGTCATCAAAACTTTCCATGGATGTCTTCTGTTTCTTGCCATTGGTAGCCTCATAGGACCCCTCATAGGAGTCAATAGCTTCATTGGGAACAGATGATGTACAGGCTCGTGGCAGCTTCTTCCTTTGCTTGGCAATGATGGAAGTTTCCATTGGTTGCCACATGAATGTCACCTTCTTGATGTGACTGAGTTGGTCAATCAAAGAGCATGCCGCCAAAACAGGCAGGGCAACACTGGACTAAAATTGAAGCACATGTACTGGAGATAAGCTGCATTTGTGATGTGGTAGAAGGGGTCTCCATGGGAGACATGAGGGTAGAGGGATGTGGAGTATGCTGTGTTTGCAGCGTTTACGATGTGGTGGGTGTGGGGGATAATGGACATCAAGGTGTATTCAGTACAGTCCCAACAATAGACAACATCAGCAAATATATATATCCTAAACTATGAGAGAGCGAGTGCGAAAGTGTACTGATCTTCTCGCTGCTATAGTAAGAATGGCAGTTCAGTTGATCGTCTGACCACAGTGATAACAAAAGTGTGTATTACAGCCAGGAGCAATGTGTGGTGACACTGGTTCTGACAGAACATGCTGTGGCTTTCACCAAATAGGGACATAGGAATTTGGCACTGATTTGGATCTCATGATCATCAGCTAACATAGTTTCTAAGTTACGTGGTTCGGTTCCTTGAAAAGCTTCAAGTTCTGGGGACTTGCACTGCTATGGGCCTCAATCAACGCCCAGTTGGCCATGAGTGATGCCAGCGCAGTTGACCACTCAGCCCCTGTGGAAATTGGTTATGAACCACTCTCACCAGACCTCACCAGACATCAACCTGATCTCAAAAATCTAATGGTAGCTCAATTTTACACAATAGATATCACATGTAATGTTGTAATTTGATACATAGTACATATGTACATTGATACCATCATGTCACAGAACATGTGGTAAACATGTTGCAAATCACAATTGCCTGTAGCGACATTGTGACACCACTTCTGCTACTACGCCTTCTAGCTGGTACACCTTCTCCCTTGTATACCGCTTTTTCACTCCATTATCTTTTCACTAACCATAGCAATAGAATGCAAGCCCCACAATGGGTCTGTATATGTCGTCAATACTGCAATGGACAGCCCCGCACGTTGTCCGAGATGACATTCTACAGGCATCTTTCTGCCACTGATGAAGATGAATTCACTCAGATCCAAGTCGTCAAGGCAATGTCCCTTGAGGCAGCCCGCAAGATTGTCTTTAACTCCGTCGCTGCAAACTCTGCAAACCCAAATCTGCCTTCTGTAACGACCGAGGTCTTCACTATGGTCGAGAGACAACGTAGTCTGAACGAGATGTCCTAGAGCGCTTGCTGGAGTCCTCTGTTGTGTGTCAATGAAGATCTAGTAGGCTTTGTAGGCCTCAAGAGAAGACTAGGGAACAATCAAGAGAAGAGTCGGGAAACAACAAGAGAAATAGACTAAGGTCTATACTACTAAAGTACGACTATATATACTAAGAGAGACCGTGCACAGACCAT
>JBBPNA010000687.1:0-12890 GCA_038090555.1 Boletus subcaerulescens | reverse complement strand
CAGTAGACTAGTTCTATATTTCTTTTCTTCTGTTTGATCTGGTAGTTAGTGTTGTCCTATCACCAGCTTATAGTCAGATTGGGCCTGGAGGATTATTGCCTATAGATTTCCCTAGCCATCTAGCAATCCAAATCCTGAACGAATGACAGCGCACCGTCGTTGTTGTCGTATGGTTGTGTTGGAGCCTATGTAGTGGACATGCAGTAGCAACTTGACCAGCCTGTCATGTAAATCACCCAAGGCTTTCGGATGACCCTGCCCCAGGCCTGGGGGGAGTGTTCAGTGAGAATGATGACACATACTGTATGTTGGGCTCATATGAGAGTCATATCCACACCTCTGACACCATGTGTTGGGCCCATGAAGGTGTGTTAGGTACATCTCCGAGAAGGTGTGTCGGGCCTATCTGTGATCTCAGGGAAATGCGAACATCAATGAGAGAGTAGGTCAGGCCAATGTAAGGGGCATATGGACATTGCCGAGAGAGTAGGTCAGGCCCATCTGAGGGTCATGTATATACCACCCAGGGAGTAGGTCGGGCCCTTGGATAGATCACCAAGAGAGTCAGTCAGGCCTATCTGAGGGTCAGGTGCATATCACCAAGGGAGTCAGGCGGGCCCATCTGATGGTCAGGAATATATTGCCAAGGGAGTCAGGCTGGCCCGTCTGAGGGCATGCAGATATCGCTGAGAGAGTCAGTCAGGCCCATGTAAGGGCCATCTACAGATTGCTGAGGGAGTTGGGCGGGCCCATCTGAGGGTCAGGAATATATCGCTGAGGGAGTCAGGTGGGCCTGTCTGAGAGCAGGTGGATGTCGCTGAGAGAGTTGGTCGGGCCCATCTGAGGGTCATGAAAATATTGCTGATGGAGTCGGGCAGGCCTATCTGAGGGCAGGTGGATGTTGCCGAGAGAGTCAGTCAGGCCCATCTGAGGGTCAGATGCATATTGCCAATGGAGTTGGGCGGGCCTGTCTGAGGGCATGTGGATGTCACCGAGAGAGTCGGTCAGGCCCATCTGAGGGTCAGGTGCATATTGCCGAGGGAGTTGGGTGGGCCTGTCTGAGGGCAGGTGGATGTCACCAAGAGAGTTGGTTGGGCCCATCTGAGGGTTAGGAATATATTGCTGAGGGAGTTGGGCAGGCCCATCTGAGGGCATGTGGATGTCACCAAGAGAGTCGGGCAGGCCCGCCTCAGGGCAGGCAGATGTCGCCGAGAGTGTAGATCGGGCCCATCTGAGGGTCAGGAATATATTGCCGAGGGAGTTGGGCAGGCCCTTCGATAGATCACTGAGAGAGTCAGTCAGGCCCATGTAAGGGCCATCTGCAGATCGCCGAGGGAGTAGGTCGGGCCCATCGAAGGGTCAGGCATATGTCACCAGGGGGGTCAGTCAGGCCCATTTGATGGGCATGTGGATATTGGCCCTTGGAAACACCACCGAGACAGTTAGCCAGACTCAACTCCCTCGGCGATGATGCAGCCTGGGCTTATCTGAGCTTCAAACACATCAGACTACAAACCATCCAGAGAGAGCCGATCATCGTGGTCTACAAATTCTTGGTGACCATGGGACTGAAATGCATAGATAATCACCCCACATTTACAACAGACAGCTCTCCATGACTGGTTTACAAATTAAACCAGAGATTCCCTCTCATCGGGAATTGGCATACACTGATAAACTAGCCCTCCACATGGTTCAGCAGTTCCACTGAGCTACTGGGCTTCTTGCCAATGGTGAAAGCCTGATAATCCTTGCCAATGTCGGCATAGAAACTCTTTGCGAGGCAGACCAGATGGTTAATGTCATGGTTCGCACATATCAGAATCAAAGTGAGTTACATATCCCAGCAAAATCCTCAACTAAGGTTCCCAGAAGTTACATATACTGGAGAATATTGATGCAATCCGTCTTTCGGAGAGGGCAAAGATGGAGAGCACATTCACACCAGCCACCAATGCCATACCAACCAGCACTGCGCCACTCCGGGATATTGCCGAACCAGCTGTTATAGTCGATCGGTCCAGGGTTATTCTCACATGGTACCTCCCCAGTGCTGTCAGTCCCCCGAATCAGGTGTGTAGTTCAATGGAGATATGTAGCGCATGTTGAAATATGGATGTACAGATGGTGCTTTGGAAGAATGTCGACCATCTGGCTCATGCCCTCCATGCTGGGTTAACCGCCGGGGCAAAGGGCAATTGGCGAACCAGCCAGGCATTATACAACATGGACGCCAATACAAAGGGAGTGATCAACATGTCCCCAGCATGGTTTCAACAGGCAAGACATATATGTGATCAATGTCCATTTATTGACAGTGAATGAAGACCCCGATCTCATTCAGGGAGGGACTGCAATTCCCGAAGTATCAGCTGCAATGTGAACGGAAAGAGCCCAACAATGGCTGTCCTCTGTATGGGACGAAGTGGCAATACTGTCTGGGGCATTGGCCATCATGCATCCTGAGATGTATCATAGTGGACTTCAGACAATGGTGAAACTTGGGGAATTCTCCAAGGAAATTGGCGATACAGACATGACAGCCATCTTGGCCCAATGGCCATCAGTGTACAATGTCGCCTCTCTTATGGTGAACTGGGCAAGCCCTTTCCATGTCGACCGATTTGGCTGATCACAATGGTTGGATTTTTTGGTGACCTTTGGCACTTACTCCGATCTACATTTCTTCCTCCCAACCCTCAGCCTAACTCTTCAGTATCGTCCAGGAATGGTTATTGTGATGTCAGGGAAGATGATCAAGCATGGTGCAGGGCAGACGGATGGTGACAGGGCAGTCCTGGCATGGTATATAAGGGATGAGGTGCATGAATTCATGCATGTATCCCGAAGCCAATTCATATGTTACTCGGATGTTGCAAAGCAATAGTGGAAATACATATTTGGATCAATGTATACTACTGTTGATGGGGACGGGGGCTGCTCAGAGCATGCAATGCCTTCAACAACGTCTCCATCGACTGGTTCACCACATTCAACTCATGGCAATTAATGCTGAGGAGAATGTGAAATGGCCCTTAAAGACTCACTTGTAGAGTGAAGCTTACTAGGTCACTACTTGCTAGAGAAAGACAAAGAGAAGAGATGATAGAGTTGCCTTTAAGGGGAGAACTCCAAGAGAACAAGACTGGGGAGTCTTGGTCTACTTGGGAATAGTATTTATACTACTGGTACATGTGGACAGACCAAGCTATGCTACTGCTATATATGGTAAGTATCCTCGACACTGGGTAACATAAGGAAAGAGCATGTACGATCATACATGCATTGTGTGCATGTATGTGGCAGCATGGGGCTGCGGTGTGCACCTAATGTGAAAGAGAAACATAGATGTGGGAGATGAGATCTGCATGTGTGGATAGAAGTGATAGAGCGGAGATGAAAAGAGATTAGATTAGATCGTGAAAGAGAGATAGGGGTTAGAAAGAAAAGAAAATCATTAAGTCCAAATGCTTATTGTAGCGATCATAACAGAATGCTAACAGTCCCTCTAACACCGGCGAGGCTCCTGCCTTGCGCCTTGTCCATGGGGGACAGATCAGTGGTGTCCCACATACACTGAAAATGTTTAGTTATGCTCACTGATGAATGGCCATAACTTACCAAAAAGAAGGTCTCAGCCTTGGCGATCCTGTCATCGGTCAGGCACATCAATGATAACTTGTCCTCGGGAACGTTCTCGGCCCACCAGGCTTTGGGAAATGATACATTCTCCTGCTCTGGCCAATTCGAAAGCAACGACTTGATCCCAGAGACCAGGCCAAACTCCTGCTCCAGAATTTCCTGAAGATCGCGCTGGAATCGCCCGCAGTCTTGCCCAGCGTAGAAAACATTGAATGGGGCCAGAATGATTGGGCAACATGTTTGACGAGTCGCATAAACAGCTAATATCAAGTTAAAAGCTGCCTGAGGGAGATTGAGCCACCTAAGTCTGTGATTAATGGGGAATTACTGCACAAGCTCCAATTGAGCCTTTGGGTACCAATGAGTGGGCCAGTGATCAATTGGGAGTGACCGGAAGGTTCGGCCTGCTTCCTCCAATTGGCAAGCGTAATAGTACATGGCCATGTGAATTTTGCTCTGAGAGAATTCAGGATGTAGGTGCCTGGGCATGGTGATGGTTTATGGAGAGAGAGGTCTGCATCAAGCCTTTGCCACTGCCCACACTATACTTATGTAATCGGTCACGTGCCAAGTATACCCAATCAATTGGGAACCAGCCTCTGCCACTGATCAGGAACACATTGGCCATACTCTGCCACTCATCAGGGATGTTTTTATCGGCCATCACATATAGTTCAGGAGACAGGGATATTGCCATTAATGATCTCTGATTGTACCATTGCAAATGACATCCACCATTGTCAGCTGGACATCTTCCCATGCTGCCTGACACCGGTCCTGCAAATGTGAATAAATGGCCTGTTGACATGCTGCATAGCACACTTGGCCTTTCTCGCCCTTAATCCCACTTCTCACCAAACGGTACTCCCAGGTACCTGCCCGTGCCGCGAAGAAGTTGATTGTTCACTGGAATTCGGCCTCCAATAGCTCTTTTTCTTTGGCCCATCAGTCCCGAATGGCCTTTGCCTGAAGCCAATGAACTAGGTAAACTATCAGCACTTTAGATGATTCCAGCTGGAAATGAGAAATATAGGGCTCGCATTCTGACATCCAGTCATTTGAGGCCATGTCACGTCGTACATCCAGACTCCAGAACCATGCCAACCCCTCATAGCATAGTCCTCTGGAATCTGGATCTAACACAGATGTTGTGGCCTTTAAATCATCCTTGTTGAGCAGCTGATATATCTCCAACCGATCATCATCAGCGCCGAGATGGACCATGGCCTGTCTGCATTTCCGGTAGATGGCAACATGCTGTGCAAGTGTGCCATTGACCGCATGCACCTTGTTCCATGCCCTTGTCTTTTTTGCATGGCTTGTCACATATTGGACATCATTTCAGAACAAGATGGCCTTCTCAATGAGAACAAGCTGGATGTCATGCAGGGCATCATTTTCTTGCCCCTCATGCAATGCCAATTCCAGTTTCACTAGATCTAGTCGAGTGAGCTGTTTCATCTTTTTCCATCCCAGGGCAGATGGAAGGGGTAGCTTGGTGAGATCGGGTTATTGACCTCCCAAGGCCTCCCCGGTCCCCTCAGCTCCTGCTTTTGATTCTTTGGCTGACTCGTCCGAGAGCAGCTCATCAGCATAACCTTCTCCAAGGTGTATCAGTGCTTCCAACAAGAATGCCGATATATTGTCGTTTAATTGATTGGCCTGGCAGGCAACAGTCAGACGTTGAATATCGGTTGAATGACTTCCGAGGGTCTGAATATCTTTTGCAAGAGATAATTGACCTTCTTTCACTTTCAAACCTCTGGCAAGCCATGTAGCGGCACCTCCATTGGCACCTGTCTCATCCTGGAGAAGCCGAAGTTCAACAGCCTGAATTGTGGGTGCTTCCGCTGATCATAAGTACATTGTCCGACTTTGGATAGATCAGCTGACCCACCCCTTTGCAACTGAAGCTGATAGGTATCCATCGCCGATGGATTTTTCACCCGCATCCTCTGTGCAGTGGCTTCTTCAGCCAACCAAATATTCCTGTGCTCCTCTGACACAGTGGAATTCAGGTCATTGAATGCAGCAGTTGAGGAGTTCACCGAATGCCTTGCATTGAGATACTTCTGCCTTAGGCTTTGTGCTGCATGGATATTGTCAACAGAATTCATTTTGCCAAAGTGCTGGATTCACTTATCCGAATCATTTTCATGAAATTGGAATCATTCATCTGGAAGTCTAGGAGCTCCTGCCGATGGGGCGAAGACATTCCCCGAGCCGATTTGGATATCATGTTCAGGATCGACCATAATGTTTCAATAATTTCTCCATCCACCCAACCAGATCCTGGAATATATAATGGGGCATATTGGGGGAAACATTCAGGCTGATGACTGTGTACATGCCATATGCCGATCCCTGGGGTGATTTCGACATTGGCAGGTAGCTGTATGAATTGGCTATTCATCATTCAGGATCTCAGTTTCTTCATATATGAGCAATTGATGTCATAAAATAGAATGACTCGCGAAATGCTCCCCATGTTGTATTTCAAGGCATTTGCAAATGAGTAGTCCATGTTGACCTGTCTGTGCAAACATAGGTTTGCCAGAGCTTGGAACAGTCATTATCGGCTGTCTGCTCACCTTTCACCTTTCTGAAAATCCATGACTGTGTGTGGAACAAAGCAGCCATGGCATGCACATGCAGTCACCCCTATTCTGGTTGATTCCAACTTGCCATGACTTGCATTTGCTTGGTTGACTGCCCAATGGTTGTTACAAGCCAATTTCTATATCGGGAATACATCAGAACATTATGCAAGGAGATGAACAAAGCCGAACCTCCAGCGAATGGTTTGTGTCTTGCAAATATTCCTTGTACTCAGGTCTAGTGACCATGAATCCTTGACCATCCATGAGCCACATCTGATTATTGGATCATCTTTCATGTAAATGTTCAGCTTTAAAATTACCATCCATGATAAATGTCCAAGTATATTTCCAGCTTCCAGGAGTCAGTTTGAGATCTCGGCAGAATGTCGCTCGGTGGGCACATACTTGGCCAGATCGTTCGGAGATGGATCAGCATTTATCCCCGGCTGCAGGCATGTTGGGCAAAACAAGGCCAGCTCACCCGGCACAGGAGTGTGAGCCCGATGGCCGAACCCCCCCCCCATTTCTTCATCTTTAAGATGCACCATTGCAGTGAGACTCTCAATAATTCTCAGTAATGATTCTGATCAATATGAAAGCCAAATGTTGCATGATGTAAGAATTTTCCTACCGGCACGGCATCAGGAAAGACATTCGATGTGATCCGCCTTATTTTGGAAAAGTAGTTCATTGCCAATGTTCCACATTCCAAATTATCACGGATGAAATCATCTAAAACGCTGAATGTAAAACAAGTCCTCGGGCTTTTTATAGTGGCTGGGAACAGTTTTCACCGAAGGAGCTGCAGATGAGCCAGGGGTGATCCTAGGCAGCTGTAGTAGTTCACAGTAATAAAGTGAACCCCTGTGACATCCACAATTGTAATGCATGAATCATTGGCCAGTGGCCGAAGGTAATTCAGCGCAATGCCAATGTCTTCCCATTCAGGATCTTCAACCAGCCCAGAAAATGGCTGATCACCTCAGCAGTCAGCTTTGACTATCAGACAGCATCGTCCATCATGTCCCAAATGAAGCTCTAATCCCATCTGACGGTATCGATTTGAATGGGGTGCATGCAGATCATGATCAACGTACAGAATGCAAGGTTGTTTCTTCGAAGAATTTGCTGGTCCATTCCAACAGCTGATGGAATGGGGTAAGCCAATGGCTTTTTGCCATGCAGGATTTGCAAAGCATCGGAGACCCAAAGCAATCACCACATTTCCATGTTCCATCAGCACCATATGAACTGCATACTAATGGTGTTGGAGGTGCCTCCATATCCAGTATACATCATAGAAACTCTTCTTGGTATGGAAGCCAATCTTGGAGATAATCATTGTCAGCCTAACATGTTCAATGTCAGTCAGGGTAGAGTAATCTCAAGTCGACCTTACCTTGGTCATCAGGAATTTCAATGGTTGGAGGGCTTCGAAACATAACTCTTCGTCATCTCCTTCCATCCCATGATATAATGCCAATCTGGAGGGGGTGCCTTTCATCGGCGAAACTGAAGGGCGGGGTTGACTATCTCTCTGGGAAGGTTTATTAGGCAATCTGGCCAGTCTAGTGGTTTCTCCTCGGATTGTCTCCTTTGTGATCCATGTCAGACGAGTAACCTTGCCAGCATTCACTTTTCTTTGATGCTTAGGCATAATGATCACTAGATAGCAATGTGGTTGGAGCAGGTTGCATATATTCTACCATTTCTACTATTGGACCCAATGCCCTCTTTGCCATGAAATGCTGCACTTCCATACTGAGTATGTCACACTGGCTAACTCTCCTTGTCACTCAATTTTGGTGCTTTTAGTTGTAGCAATCTGATCAAATACCGGGAATTACGTCACTCAGCACTGGATTGCCAACCAGCAAGGCATAGCAATGATCCAACCCTTGATCCATGTTGCAGGAACACAGGGGGGTAACTGCACCACCTTATCGCCTCGCTCTTTTCAGTTGAAGCACAACCTGATAGGGACTGAACCCGAAAATGCTGCAAAGCAAATTGGGTAGGGGAGAAATACATTCCAATGAGCATTGTGCTTTCTTTCTGACTTTAAAATCACTGTCTATCATGTCTGATACAGAATCCATCTTTGCGAAAACCGAGTTTCAGGCAACCAAACATGGTGACTCTAATGCAGCCGAAGACTTTGATGAAGAGCAGGATGACCTCAGTGACGTGCAACACTCAAAACACAATCTGGACACAGGAACCATGGACCAAGTAAGGGCAGGAGGAGGAACCACCACTATGACGGAAGAACATGATGATAGGGAGGATGGAGAGGATGGTCATAATAAGAGTGACAGGGCCAATGAAGGGCAGGATGGTGATGATGAGGGTGAGGGTGAGGGGGCCGATGAAGTACCGGGGGAAAATGCTTCTCTGTTTGCACCCGAGATCCTTCTCATATTACAGGAAAGCTGGGAGGAATGGAAGGCAGCTGGTTGAAAGGACCAAAAGGCCATCTGGAAGGGAATCAGCGATTGCCTGCATACACTCAATGTCCATAAAGACGTGGATGCTGCAGAATGGTCAGCAAGACTGAGAGTAAGTGCTGCTTTAATATTTGCCTCAGGGTTGATTGACATTCAGCAACAAGGTGTATAATCATTGGATGTGCCGACATGGCCGCGGCCAAGGCAAAAACAAAGTGATTCATTTAGGGCAGAAGTGGACAGCCCAATCAGTTATTCGGGAAACCAATAAGGAATGCCTGTGAGATATTATTGCTGAAAGGTTCAGGAAATCAAGGAATGCTGCCAACATAGAGTGCTGGCAACCGGCCCTCAACATTTTGATGAAGGAGCTCTCCCACGAACGATTAGAGGCAGCTGAAGCTACAGCCAAGGAGTGGAATAGCTGGGGAGGATCGGCCGAGGCTCAACATCGGTGGGTTCACACCGCCGATGCTTAACTATATTTGGCTGATATTCCGAAACCAGGTTTGCAACCAGGGGAGCATACAAGGTGATGAAAGGATTCACCAAGGAGATGTGGAAGTGTGGCAGCCTTTGGCTGGTGATTCTGTCAGGGTATAAAGATGACAAGGGGGATTTATATTCTCAGATGTCTGTCGCCATTCCCATCGGCTTGTCATCGGCTAATCAAAGATAGATATGAATTCAACAAAAAGATTGCCAATGGACTGGAATTCACGGCGACCGATGCCATTCTCGACCCATTTGACAAGTACCTCATGGAATGCTTTCCAAAGGCCAAATCAGAAACAAATGAGGATGGATCTGAGGGAGAGAAAAAGAAAGTCAAGAAAAGCCAAACAATTATCAACAGGGACGAGCTGATAAAGAAAATCACAATGGCTGATGGGACCACATGGATTCCAGATATCACTGATTCCACTCAGGGGGAGAAGCAAGCTTTGGTCAGGGCATTCCTGACATCCCACTATCGTATGTGGAATTCATCTAACCCTCAGCTCCATTGACTTGTGTATGCCATAGGGGATGCTTGTCATAAGGATAAAGCATTGGCGCCTTTCAAAAAGCTAAGAATGTTTCAAGACAAACTCTTCTTGCAATGGCATCTTCCCAGGCGATTTGTCTTTCCAGACGATCCCAGTCATATGACAACAGGAGATGCAACCCGATTCTTGATGTTCATCCGAAAGCGATAGGAGGAGCACCCTGAAGATATCTTTGAGTTCCAGTATTGGCTGAAGGATAATGGGCTAATGAAGCCTGGGAATCCCGATGACGAAGGGGAGGATGCCAATGGTTCCGAGAATGGCTCCAATGATGGCTCCATGGAAAGTAATACATCAGAGACTTTCCATCAGGCAAAGGAGAAGATGGCAAGTTCAGCAGTTCATGATACCGATCAGGAACCAGATTGGATCACAGGGGCACAGACTGCCAAGGGATGCAAGTCCGGCCTGAATGTTGCCAATAATACTAATGCAAAGCCGAGTATTGCCAATGAAGATGAACCTCCTGCAAAATGCCAATCCAAAGGGAAGGAGCATGCCGATGTTATTCCCAGTTCCCCCCTGCTGGCTGCATATCCTCAGACATCCTCTCTGAGACATCACACAACAGACAAGAAGCCAAGCTCCAAAGGCAAGAGAAAGACCAATGTCGGCAAATTGGTTCAGGTGCGGAGTAAAGGGTCAGCAATGATGGCCAAGCCAAGTTTTGAGCATCCTGCATCAGCCAGTCTGGATGATGGCAGCCCTATTACATTCTCCATGTGACCTCTGATGAAGTCCATCGTCCAGCAGGAAAAGGAAAGATTGAAAGGAGGAAGTGTTGCTGGTCAGCAGCCGACCCCTGGGCCCTCCTCAACAGCAAGCCTTGTGAAGGGAAGTGGTCTGAAACCTACATCGGGACCATCCAGCACTGATCGCCATTGGCAAAAGAAGACTGGACCCTCGGTAGAAAGAGAACAGATGGTTTTGACCACCACAGGGACAGAACATGGACCCAATCAAGGTACCCATCCTCCCATGCTCCATTGACTCATCTGATTAAATCATACAGATTCCAGTGAAGCTCTACATAATGCTTACAAGGAAGTCCCAGTGGTCCCAGTTGAACACTCCGATGGTCATAGCAAAGCAGCACAGCCGAACCATGGCAAAAGAGGGCCACCATTGAGGTCAGCAATGAAGAAGAAAGCATCTTCCTCCAGCGTCCCACATGCACATGCATTGCAAGCCAATTCGGAAGGCCAAGCCAACCATTGAGAGTCAGAGATACTGGTTGAAACACCATTGGCCTTTAATAAAACACCATTGGCCCCTAGTAAAATGCCGACGGCCGCTAATAACATGGTTCGCAAGCTGGTGCTGGAGAGCACCGAGTCAGCTAATGCACTCAAGAATGTGGATACTGCTGGCAAGCCTTCAGAACAAAAGAGATGGGAGGTGAAACAGATTCACGATAAAACTGCCAATCAACCAAATGAGGCACAGGTAAGCCTCACCCCAAATTATATCACAGAAAGTAATAATTGGTGATAGGGTTTCCTGACGAAATGGGACATTGAGGAACCTGCAACACCACCAATGAAGATGTCACAGGGCGAATGCCTGGATAACATACCTGAGCAGAGGATCAATTGCAAGAGAGGGAAGCCATCTGGCACAAGAGTTGGGCATTAGGCAAATGCATCACCAGTAGCAAAGGATCCAGAGCCTGAGACACCTCAGTGATTGGGACGAAATTGGCGACCACCTCCGCCTCCAGATGCCGATTTCACAGCTGGTGAACCAAAGGCAAAGAAGCGTAAACAGATCATTTAGATGGTACAGTTACTATGTACATAGTGATATGCATAAATTTGTATTTACAAGAAAGAGGATGGTGATACAAAACCCCACTCTGACTCATTCCACCATCATGTTGTCCTCCTCCACAGCTGCCGATTCGCCCGACACACCAGCATCGCCACTGCCAACTTCAACTCCTCGATTGGCTTTTGTGGCGTCTCCATGACCTGTATTGGGAACTGGCGCGATTGCAGTGGTGGAATTGCTGATGGCTTCATTGCCGACGGCCTGCATGGCCTGTTCATCAGTGTTGGTCATTGCATCAGTGCTATGAGTCCCTGGGGTGACTGCATCCGTGTTTTCGCCGATCATTGCAACATTGATGCCATTGATTGTCTTGTCGGTGATGTTGGTGGTCACCATTTTCTCGGTGATGTCGGCATTTGTTGCACTGCCGCCGCGACCAATTGCCCAATCGGCAATCTTGGTCGTGTCCTCACCCATGTTGGCCTTGCAAGCATTGCCCTCGGTAATGTGGCTCCCAATGAGGTTCTCCACGTCATCGCCGATATCGGTTATCTGCATTGCCGAATCTTCCTTGGCTGCCTTGCCATCGGCCATTGGAACTTCATTGGTGATGCTGCTGGTCTGTCCAGCACCGATGATGTCGCCAACCTGACTTGTGATCTCGGTGGTCTCCACGGCCATGGTGTTTCTATCAGCTGTGGCAGGGACAGTGTCGGCGGTGATGCTGATCTCGCCAGTGCCAATACCGTCGGTGACATGCTCAGTCGTCTCCATAGCCGAATCTTCATTGGGCAACTCTTCAAATTGCTTCTCAGGTAGGCCAGCAGTGGATGGGGAGGGTGAATGGGGAATCAGCCTATGCTGGATAATGTCACTCGTGGTTCCACAAGGCGTTGGGGATGAGGAATGGGCAGGGGATGCTGGTGGGGGTGTCTTTGCTGAAGCAGTGTTGGAAGGTTCAGCCAATTTACTGGGGTCGGCGAATGGGAAAGCCAGGCAAGCGTCGTTGAGATCTGGGAATCGGGCCTTCAGAACGTCCCCGAACGTCTTGAGGCCACTTTCAAGCAATCGAACGTGATTGTCCAGCGCTGTGTTGTCCCAACGTAACCGGTTGCATTCTTCGGCAAGGTGATGGACCTTGTTGAAAGGACGCATACTTACAGTCATGTGACCTTATATTAAGTAAGCATTACAAAGTGTATATAAGACTTGATTGAGTCTGAATATAGTATATCTCTCTTGACCAGCAACCGCTATTGTAACGACCTAGTTATTCAATCTATGAACAACTGATAGTTGTGATGGCTTTGCTAGCTAGAGGGCTCTTGCAATGAGTAAGTCTCTTGTGAGAAGATGGTCTATTAGGCTTGTAGGCCTCAAGG
>JBBPNA010000686.1:0-12890 GCA_038090555.1 Boletus subcaerulescens | reverse complement strand
TTCTCTAGTAAAGGGGAAGGTCAGGGTCTCGTGGGGATGGCCTTGATTTTTGCTTGATTTTCCTTTTTTTTTTCACAGCCGTACCACTCGGTATCGGTTACTACACTTTTTCCTAGACCAGACTCTAAAAAGTCGTTTGGCTTGATTGGTGGTTTTTTTGTTTTGTTTGATCCTCACCAACCCTTAACTTGCGTTTGGTACACTTGATGTTGATTTACTAGGAAAGGGTAAGGCCAGGATCTCGTGAAAAAGGCGCTTGATTTGCACCGAAAAGCGTAGAAAAGTGTACCAAAAACGTACAGAGTGCGGTCTGGCTTGATTGATTTTTTGGTGATTTTCTGACCGTGGGTTTTTTTTTTACACTCGGTTTCCTAGGTAAACGTAAGGCCAGAGTCTAGGAAAACAGCGTACTGATTTTCCTTGATTTTCTGTTGGTGAGCGGGGGGGGGAGTACGGATTTTCGATTTACTAGGAAAGGGGAAGGTCAGGATCTCGTCAGGATAGCGCTTGATTTGCATCGAAAAGCGTAGGAAAGTGTACAGAAAAGCGTAGTGAGTCTACCTTTTTTTGCTTTTTTTTCGGTAGTCTTTGGTAGTGAGTGTACCCTTTCTCTAGTAAAGGGGAAGGTCAGGGTCTCGTGGGGATGGCCTTGATTTTTGCTTGATTTTCCTTTTTTTTTTCACAGCCGTACCACTCGGTATCGGTTACTACACTTTTTCCTAGACCAGACTCTACAGCCCTTATTTGGCCTTCAGTGTTGTTAAAGTGCATCAAAAAAGTGTAGTCAAAGTGTACTGACAAGTGTACACTTGGTACCAACTTAGCCAAATGTCTACCAAAAGTGTAGTAAAAGTCTCTGAAAAAGTGTAGTCAAAGTGTGCCAAAAAAGCATAGTCAAGGTATAACTTGGTACCAGCTTAGGCAAAAGTCCACCAAAAGTGTAGTCAAAGTGTACCAAAAAAGAGTAGTAAAAGTGCACTGATGTAGCAAAAAAGTGTACCAAAAAGTGTAGTCAAAGTGTAGTAAGAGTCTACCAAAGTGTACCAAAAAAGCGTAGTAAAAGTGTAGTCAAAGTGTAGTCAAAGTGTACCAAAGTGTACCAAAAAAGCGTAGTCAAAGTGTACCAAAAAAGCGTAGTAAAAGCGTACTTGTCTAGCAAAAAAGTGTACAGAAAAGTGTACCACAAGTGTAGCAAAAAAGCGTAGTAAAAATGTACTAGTCTAGCAAAAAGTGTACTGAAAAGTGTAATCAAAGCGTAGTGAGAGTGTACTGGACTAGCAACAAGTGTAGAGCAAGTGTATCCAAAAAGCGTAGTGAGAGTGTACTGGACTAGCAACAAGTGTAGTGAAAGTGTAGCACAAAAGCATAGTAAAATGGTCAAGCAAAGAAGTGCATTGAAAAGTGTAGTGAAAGTGTATTTAGTAGAGAGTAATCTCCAGAAGAATACTCACTCCTCTGCAATGCGAGGATCATTTACATTATTTATTTCCTGTTGCTCTAGGGTGGGTTGCATGTGTGTCTATGTGATGGTTTAATGGAAGTGTCCCATCACATGTACAGTCTTTATCAATTAAACAGTGGATGTCCACATGGATTGATGTCATGTGAGAGTTACGTTGTTTACCGCATCGGACATGTATGTCGAGATGCGGTAGATATAGATGTCATGTCATGGTAGATTTAACGTGGAATTGAACAGACATGTCAGATTGCGGTAACATATTACGGCCTCATTGTTGTATTAAGTGATGTGGATAGCTGATGTACAAGTGTACTGCATTTGTTGTTGCCTTTGATCTCTGGGAAATCAGTCAAATATGGGAAATGAAGTGAGTCTAACCGCAAAGGGATTAGAGAGAACATGACAAAATAACAATCGTGCACTAAAAACAAAGATTTTAGCTTTTGATTCGCCCGCTGTGTGGTAATCCAACTGTACTGTCGATCCAATTATTTGCCTAGAACTCGTGTCTCAAAGGCGATGGTTATTACATTCTCGCCACCCAGACTACCCCAGGTGGCCTACCACTATTTAGGGGCTTATGTGGAACAGTGTTGTATCTGTAGATAGCGTTACAAATGAATCCCAAGCCACGGCAGCCATTTGAGAGGTGAGACGGACAGTAGTATTGTGCGTGGAGGGATGTCTAAGATGTGATGTACTAGTAGTATACCGGGTGAAACATGGGATGAACGTGACCTGTGTAGAACCGGAGACGTGGTGCGCGCTGAGTTGTGTGGTGAAAAACAACAAAGGCTGACCACGTGACACGTGTGAGATATATGCGACGCGGTGAACTGTGTGTCCACAGGTGCAAGACACGAGAGAAATATATCTACTGTAGCGTTGTATGTACCACGGGTGATACAGGTTAAGCGAACGCCGAACTTCAGGGTGAAAGCACGAAACCATGTGACAAATGTAACGACTGTAATAACAAAGAGAACACACGTGACACGCGCGAGTGGTGTGGCAATAATTTGGCATTATACGCCAGGGGCGACGCGTCCGTGTTAAATACATCCAATAAATGCAGCTACTGTTGCACTATATATGCCGCAGGCACTACACATGGCGCATACGCGGTAATATGTCGATTTATTATGTACGGACATGGTGTCTATAACGTAAAAACACCGCGAGCACGACGGGTTGCGCGTACGCGGCGCTATGTTGATGTAGTATAAGTAAACGGGGCTGTGGTAATGCCAAAATGCCGCGGGCAGTACAGTGGACGTACGCGCGGCAATATTGGCGTGGATGAATGGACAATAGTACCGTATTTGGTCTAAGTGGAGCGACGCGACAGCGCGTCGGGTGTGGCGTTCCACACTATGTCCTGTGGTACCTAGGCGTGTCGGCGCTATAAATCGGGGTCGTCGTCGTCGCGTTTCCCTTGTCACTCGTCCTCCTCTGCTATCCTTTACACCCACCGTGTCGAACCCCGTCGTCGCTTCACCGATGTCCAACAACAACAACACTCTTAGTATCGCGACACGACTCACACCGGAACAGGTGGTCGACCATCGCACAAAGTCCCCGCCGCGCGACATCGAGAACTACCCACGATACGATCGTGTCGAAGGTGAGTGACTTTAATTATTTGCTATGTAATTGTATACTAATCTACACCTACACCACGCAGTGTTCTTCAAGCGGGAGGACTCTTCGCCAAACGTCGGCGGATATCGTGTGATGCACGAATACGCAGTGGGAGAGATGTATGTACCGACGCTTTAGTCACGCGCACCTGTACTAACTACAGTGTAGTGTCCGTGTCCACCACACAGGGACATGCGAGCGACGTACCAAGAACACACTGTCCGACATGGACTTCTGGTTCGGGCACGTCGAGAAGATTTACGTGTTGGACGAGGGCGCCCGGACTGAAAAGGTACGTGATCAACGTCGATCACACGAAGAGGATACTGAAGTGCGGGACGTGGGACGCAGCCGAAGATATGGCTGTACGTGCGGTGGTTCTACCGTGCAGAGGACGTCAAGGTGCACGATTCAACGTAAGCCACTACTCAAAGCCACTGTGTCTCACGAGACTAACTATAATAAACCAGGATCGCGAAACGGATGAAAAGGCGCGAGTTGGTCGACAGCGACGAGCGGGACTACATACCCTTCACGAGCGTCGAAGGTACGTAACGTAGACATCTGTATGACACACGCGTGGCTAACGGACGACGCACGTACAGGCGTGGTCGATGTCGTGCAAGTCGACGAATGCAGCGCGACTTACAAGGAGACCGAGGACGGCGAAGACCCTTCCAGCGGGTTCTTCACGCGCTGGAGGCTAGAGGTGAGGACGAGGCCAGGCCGGGGGACGGGACTCATCGTCGTGTGTGTGTCGTTAAAGGTGCGTAAACGAGTCGTGAGCGATAACGTCGACGTTGACGAGCACACGCCTTATAGGACGCGTCCGAATGTGCGTGCGAGGGATGCCCTGATCGTGCATACGACGACGACGCCGAACAACGGTACTGCGACCGCTGCCAACAGTGGATGCACGTCGCGTGTCTAGAACGCGTGGGGAAGAAAGTGACGGTCGAGAGGATCAAGAGACTCTTCAAGGACGTGCTCGTTGGCGAAGAATTCCTGCGATATCTGACAAGACCCATCGCACGCGGTGGTGCACACAAGGCGTTCGGAAACGGGAACGAGGTGATGAAGGTGCGCCAAGCCTACAAGACGTTGAAGAGCGGATGCGACGTGCGCGGATGGGACGACGACTTGAACGTGTACACGCTGTGGCCCGAGGACGAAGAGGCCCGGTGTTATAGGTGCCCAGGGTGTAGGCACCAATGGGTTTAGTGCATAGCGTACATATCACTGACACCGACTCGCCGTCACAACTATTGTATATACGTTTGTAAACTCATGAAATGCGAATGTATGTCGTTTCCACGACAATTGGCTAGTGGTTGAGTGTTCTTGTAATAATACATAGATGTGACGGGTATATATCACCAATCATAAGCTCTATTGACCGCTTACACGTAGGGTGCAGCGTAAGCGGTAAATCCGACGTGTGGACAACGTACAGATAGCGATTATTCACCGCAAAGGCCTGCTCTGTACATGTCAACCTATACACATTAAATCTATGTTCCGCGACATGACACACCGTACGTGCACGCGGATAATTTTACGTACACGCGCAGGTATAAAACAACGTTGAATGCAATCCAGAGCAATATCGGTTAAACGTACGTATTTGACGACAACACCCAACCTGACATTGTGGTCGCGACGAAGAATCGCCGCTTACGGTGCACCCTACGCGTAAGCGGCAATTTCACGCGACAGTTTCGTGCGTAGATGTTATCTTATAGTGTTTTCGTGACCGTGTATTGCCGCGTACAGTGCACTATACGCGTGCGCGGCGATGTTGCGCGAGCGTTTCGTGATACAACATTGTCTTGTTGTGGTCTTTTAGTTGGAGATTGTATGTACAACTTTCGATTATGATTGTTTCGTGTATGGACGATGTACGAGATGTTTCGAAATATTACATAGTACATTGTGCTGCCCCTAGCGCCGTCGGATCCCTGGCACCACAGGGCCCCTGAGATCCTGTGGTGCGACGATGAGCTCGTCGTCGTCGTACATGTCGTCGATCTCTTGGTCGCGGATCGCGATGGGGTCGTGTCTTGCGATCGCATGCACGGGACCACGGGTGTTGACCCATTGTTCTTTGAGCAAGTGGTGGGCGGTGTGTTCTCCCGCGAGTTCGACGACGGCGTCGAAAGATCCGTATTCTTTACCTTCGACGAAATGTCTCTTTACCCTCTCCCATTTGAGTCGTATTTCGTCGTCGCTGATAGGGGCGACGTCTTGATATAATTGGCTTCCTTTCGAGATCTTGCTCGTGAGGGGTCGTGCGAGACGGAACCTGAGGAGGACGTTCATCACATTGATCCCCTTTGACGCTGGGCGGGTAATCTCGGTCAGACGAATGCATGAAGCATATGTGCTTGTGGGACACTCACTGTGCTTGCTCACGAACGTCTTCTTACGCGCTGGGTCCTTGCATTTGTGGAAGGGAGACTCGGGGTCCATGACAGCGATGATGAACGTCGTCACCATGGTGATGAATGGAGGGGCGATGGTCGCGCCTTTCTTCTCGCGCGACGCCCATGGCATGTTGGCGACCATGTCGGCGAGTCGGGGCATCGAGGTGACACCTTCGGTGGAGAAATCCGATGGGGGGAAGCACATGGGTAACATCCCAGAGAAGACCAGGGAGATGACCATGGCGAGGGCGTGGAGAGGCTTGTTGATGGGGTCATAGGCCTCAGGGAGCCACGTGTAGACCTCTTTCGAGAGGGTGTCCTTGGCTTGAACCGAGGCGTTCTTGTATGTCCACTCTGAAGGCAGACACTGCTTGTGCAACACCTTGTGGTAGTTGGTCAGGCGTTGGCGAGTCGCAGACCAGGAAGTCTGAGCGTCACGGAGAGCGATCTGGTCGCAGGACTCGAGCAATCTCGCCTCCTGGGCACGACCCGCGTCGAGAAGGACACGGGACGTCGTGGCCAATCTCTTGGGCTCTGCCTCCCCCAATGGTAACCAGACGGTGTGGGTGATCTGAGTGGAGGGCCTTCCTCGTGCGCGTGGGCCATCACCGACCGCGACCCAAGGCACATGGTTGATTTTGAGTTCTTGGACAGCCTTGACCATGATTACCTTCATGAGTTCCCTGGCTTCATCTGGGTCGTGGGCCCACAGCTGTCTCTGAGTACGTATGAGGTCTCCGACGAGCTCCATGGCCTCCGAGACGGTATGCTTGAACATCCCATGTTGGATGAAAGGCGGTGCACGGCGTTTGGAAGCGCCTTTGACGATGGCGTCCACGAACTGGGACCGGGACCAACCGCCTCCTGGAGGGGCGGGGAGGGCGAGAGGAGCCATGTCTTCGCGGTTCCTGGGCTGTGCAGGATCGTTGCGCTGCCACGGGGCGAGGACTGCGATGAGTTGTGCGATTTCATGTGCCTCGTAACCGAGAGGGTATCTTGCGCCCATCCAAGTCTTCAATAGGACCCTGCGCTCCCTGGCAGACTGTTTCACCGCTAAATCTCTGCTCCGGGAGAGGGGGTCGAGCTCTTTTTGGACGGCGTTCTTGATGAATTCTTTCACGTCTTCGATGTAGATCTTGAATGCGACCTCGAAGACATGTTGATAGAGTTTGTTCGCCGAGAACACCTTCTTCTCGACACGGGTGTCGTTGGACGTGCACGTATCCGGATGTGTGATGGCATCGAAGATGACGAACCTCGCTTCAGATTGCTATAGGAAACGAATATTAACGATCATCGAGCTTGTGTATGGTAGCTGAAATCGCCGCGGACGATGCACCTGTCCTGTCCGCGGCGATTTAGGGGTGACTCACCTGCATGTGGGACTTGCCATACGTGAGTTCTTGTACACGTTTGGAGGCCAAGAGGGGGCGACGGTCGCGAGTGTTGTTCCTCGCCCAGTACCGAGTGGTGAGGTGGAGTTGCGGTTTCGGTTTGAGCAAGTCCGGGAAGGAGATCAACATGGGGTTCAGACACGGGAGACCATCATGGATGGCGCCGAGGGCTAGGAAGTGGGGCTGCATGACAGCCTTGGAGAGCACCTTTGCTGAACCGGTGTGGGCGTAGTTCAAGGTGCGTTCGAGGAGGGCGATGAACTCGACGTGATACGGGTCGGGCTTCTTGCCAGATTGAAGTTCTGGGAGGTGCTCCTTCCAGATCATGTCGATGACGCTGGTGAGCGGGTAGGTCATCCAGTTCATGATGTTCGGTATCACCTTGAAATGAGACAAGGTGGTTCGGGTCAGACTCGTCGTAGTTTCATGTGATGAGTGAAAGATAGTGGGGACATACATGCTGCTTGAAAGGTTGGACACATCTTTTGATGGGATCAATGACGGAGGGGTGAGCGAGGTGCTTGCAGATCTTCGAGACGACCTCATCGTAGATGGTCCTGTTGGCGTGAGGGTGATCGGTCGGTGCCAGTGGTCAGTACTGCTACGGATTAGATAGGGCAGGGGGCGTGTCTCACATTCCATTCCTGTGTCGTCGTCGAAGCCTGTACACGTCGACGGTGAAGGTCTGTTCGATACGCAAGGCCTGGGGTTGGTCGTCGCCTCGAAGAGCGTTGGCGTGTCGCTCGTGAGGGAGACCGTTGCGACAGAATTCTTTCCTGGAGGCAAAGCGTCGTTTGCCGTGTTCTGTTGTCGCTGTGGTGCCGGAGAAAACAGAGGTGATGAGACCGAGTTGAACATAGTGGAAACGGGCTTGGTCGCGGACTCGGTGAGAGATGGCGTTGTAGACTTGGGAGTGAGTGCCTCGTACGACGGGCGCACCTCGTGGTCGTCGTGGTGGTGGTGGTCGTCTTCGACGGTCCCCTCTAGCTCCTCGTTGCTCCTCGTCATCGCTCTCGTCTGCGTCTGCGTCTGCGTCGTTGTCGTTGTCATCGTTCAAGTTTGCATTTGCAGGGGGGGTCAATGTCCGGTTGATCTTGTGTATGACCGGGTCATAAGGGCGGAGGGTGGTGCTTGATTGGACGTTGCCGAAACGTTTGGTGAATGCCAATGGGTAGGTGTGGTACGTCTTCTTTCCCCTTTCGTCGGGAGAGAAGAGGTCGTGTACCTTGGTGAGATCGGTGAGAGCGCCGGAGGTGGTGGATCTCCCAGGAGTGGGTACGCGTCGGCGGACACGATAGCCCTCGGTGTCGTACACTGGAACGTCGTGGCCGCCTCGTATACGTCGAAGGTCGACTTGGACACGATCGGGATCTGTCTCTGGAAGATCGTACAGAGGACCTGGATGTGCGCGGTGCAAAATTTCGCCACTGAGACAGGTCCATTGATCGACCTCCTTGAATCTGAGGTGGGATTGGGTGTGAGATCGGGGGAGGGGGAAATAGAGAGAGGATTTGACTTACATGAGATGGTGGGCGATGGAGAAAGAGAGGGACCTGATGTGTGTGAGGTCGTGATCCCTCTCCCAACTCTGGCGGATGGAGGCGCGCAACCTCTCGTCGGATGCGGAATAAATGGGTTGATTTTGACCGTATCTGACGGTGAGGGCGACAGGAGAGTTGTTGTTGAGGAAACCGTCGGTCTTCCAGGACTCGGGTGCTCTCTGTACCCACGCAGGCCAGGAGGCCCTGAGTTGGGCATGGAGACGTCTGAGCTGTGGAAGGGTGAGCTCGAGGACTCGTCTGTTCTCTTCGAGTCTTCCCCTGGCGATGTGAAAGGGAAAGTTAGAATATTATATATATAGTCATGTTGTTGTTGTCCACTCACAGGAGGTCTGTCTCCCTGGAGACAGAGTCCTTGGTCAAGTCTTCTGGATAAGGGTTGGCGAGGTGGATGTCGTCGAAACGCATGGTGGAGAGGATGTGAGCGAAGAATAAGACGAGCATATAAGCATGGGAGGGGAGGAGTGCGGTTGTGGGAGCGTCCAAAGGAGTGAAGTCGTCTGCGAGCCTGATGTCGTCGCGGTCTGGGTCATCATGGAGTTGATGACCTGGGGCGGCGGCAGCGGGAGCAGCAGCAGCAGCAGCGGGATCGACGTCGAGGTGGTGTGGTGGTTCGAGGACGGTGTTTGGGACGAGGGCGAGCCATATCTCCTCTTGCTGACGAGTGCCGATGTGGAGCATGCGACCTGTTGTGGAGAAGGGAAGTTTGGAAGGGGTGTTGGGCCAGAGCTTGAAGAGTCTGGAGAAGGAGAGTTGGATGTGCCAAGTGTGGTCGTGTGCGACGGCGAGAGAGGGAAGGAGGGCGTCGAGACCGAGCCTTGCGCCGAGACAGAGGGAATAGTCGATGAAATGGCCGTCCATGGTGGTGAGGACGCGATCGATGTCGTTGTGGTCGAGAAGGAGGGAGTTGGGGATGACGAGACGGGAGCGGTATTGAAGGAGACGGACAGCGTCTTGATGGCGATTGTGACGATAGAGGGAAGCGAGGGTTGCGAGGGAGAGGGAGTAAGAATGGGTGGTTGCGAAGCGTTGTTCGAAGTCGAGATGATGGTCTTCGCCGCGGGTCTGAACGGACCTCATGATGGCGTCGTCGACGATGTCCTGGTGGTAAGGGTCATCTGCGAGCATGTGATCTGGGACGAGAGCGATGTTGAACGGAGCTGGATGGTGAGGGTGAGGAGGGTCACCAGCGCCGGGGTGAGGGAGAGGAAGGGGATGATGAAAGAGGGGGTCTATGGGACCAGGAATGTCATCGTCATCGTCGTCGAAGTCGAAGTCGAAATCGATGTCATGATGACGGTGATGGTCACTAGTAGATCGAATGTCGATATGATGGAACGACGTATTTGAATGTGAGAAATGGAAGAGGAAAGAGAAGGGATGGGATGCTTACGGTGTGAAGGGACGTGGGGGAGATGGGGGACGAGGAAGGGGACGAGGGAGAGGGATGGGTGGTGATGGAGGACGTGAGTGGACGGAGATGGAGTCGGAATCAGAGTCTGAGGAAGGGAGGGGAGTGAGGGAAGGGAAGCGGGGGCGAGGGGGAGGGTGTCGAAAGGGCATGAGGAGTACTAGCAATAGTGTGTGTTTGAATTACAAAAAACGACGAGATGAAAGTGAAAAAAGTGGGGGGAAATGATATGGTGAGGATGGGGGGGGTGTCGCGGCGGAGAGGTAGAGAGACATGTTTTATACCAGTATAGTGTACTGGATCTGGATCGGAGGACGGTCGGGACTGAGAGTTTGGAGGGAGGAAGGGTCGAATGAATGGAAAGAGGGTGTGATCGGATGATCGGGTATCGGGTGATGTGATGTGATGTGAATAGAATTGAAAATGGAGGGGGGATGATCGGATAAGCGAGACGGAGAGTGGAAGGAAGCGGGAGCGGGACGGAGAGAGAGTACTATCGGCCACACTTACTTTCGTTTCGACTCAGGGAAGCGGGGGGTGGAGAGCGAGAAGGTGAAAAAGGAAGGGAGGAAGTTGAGGCGAGGCGAGGGGATGGGTGTGGTCGAGAAGGGGAGTGGAAGAGAGGTGTGGTAGGTACGAAAGGACAGGGAGAGCAAGGAGGGTGAGGAGTCGAAGTTGGGTGGAGTGGTTGGGCGTGGTGTGATGCTAGCATGGGATGTAGCGGGAGGGAAGACGTAAGTAGGTCGGAGAGGACAGGGACATACTAATAGTGTGGCGTGCAAGGGTGGGATGTATGGCAGGGACAGATTGATTGAAATAGAAAAGAAAAGAAGAGAATGTAAGTACGTACGGAGGGGAAGGGTGGTGATTAGCGAGGGATGAGGGATGACAGAGCAGAGTCGCGGGAGTGGGGATGACGAGTGGAGGGCAGAGGTAATGAAGAGGGGGGAAGTGGACGTCCTGAGGACGTACGTGGGGAGTACGAGAGGGGGGCTGTGAATGGACAGGGAAGGGGGAGGGTAGAGAGAAACAAGTGAGAGGGAAGAGAGGAAGGAAAGGGAATACGAGAACAGGACGACTGGAGGGGAATGAGATGATTTTGAACGAAAGGAGGGGAAGCATGAGTGGGATAGCATGACAGGACACGGGGAACTTGATGGGATATGAGAGAAGGAGAGGGAGAGAGGAAGAGGAAGAAGAGAAGAGAGGAAGGGCGACAAGGAGGAGGGGAAAGGGGGTATGAAATGTGAGTCGACGAAGGAGGAGGAGGAGGAAAGAAGAAGGAGAGGAAGACGGGGGGGCATCGAATAGGAAGAGAGGATGGAACAAACGAACGGCAAGAACAGCGAGGTGTCTGCAGAGTGGATGGAAACGGGCCAGGCAGGGCATAGTTAGTGGTGAGTGCTGAGACAGACGGATGTGATCGAGAGGGAACGAGACGGGGAGGAATCAGACCAGGACGGGTGTGAGGACGAGATGGAAGATGTGTCATTCGTGGGAGAGAGGAGATACAAAGTACATACAACGAAGACACGACGACGAGGAAGTAGAAGTACAAGTAGGGGAAGGGAAGGGAGACGCTACGGGTCAACAAGCGTTGATAGAGTCGGCGAGCAGGTCAGCGTCCTCGCTCTCGTCGACTGGAGACGGGGGAGAGGTGTGGAGAGGTTGGTGACGACGGAGGGTACGACGGGGAATGTCTTGACGTGTGTTGGGAGCGGGAGGGCGAGAGGAGGAGGAAGGGGCGGCGGGGGTGGTGGGCTGAGGAGGAGGGGGCGGGAGGGAAGGAGGCCTGGACGATTCGCCTGCGGTGTTGATGCGAGCACGCTTCTTGCGGTCCTGGGCGCGCGGAGCTGAAGGATGTGGCGGATGATGGAGAGATGGAGAAGAGAAAGAGAAGGGACTCACGAGAGACGACGGAAGGGACGCGCTTCTGGAGGGGGACGTCGCGACGAGTGGTCGACGCAAGGGTGTCGACGGGGAAGGGGTCGAGATGCTGTATCTCGTTCGTGATAGCTGAGAAAGGAAGACATGAACGGGGACGGGAATATCGAAGGAGGGAAGGGGGAAAGGACGTACATTCGACGGCCCCACCAGCAGGATCGTCGCGGTCACGGACGCCTAGAAAGCGGGAGCGTTAGGGTTAGGGTGTGACGAATAAAACAGACGAAAGAGAACAGAACGACGACGATGTTTTACCGCGCACGGGTAGGGTGCAGCGTGCGCGGCGAATGAACGCTCACGACGTCGAGAAAAGAACGCGTGTGAGGCCGTGGATCGCCGCGGGCATGCAGGGTGTAGCGTACGCGGCGATCTGACGAAGCGGATTGAATGAAATGGACGAGAACGTACCGTTGCTGTCATCCACGGCCATAGCGCCGTCTGTTTCCGCGTCGACTTGCGTAGGGACGAGAGACCTTCCGGGAGGTTGTGTGGGCTCCCATTCGGATACGGGGATGTCGTCGTCCGAGGTCGAGACGGATGGGTTGCGTTGGGTGAAGGGCGGCTTCATGAACGCGTCTTGGGAGGTGTCTGTGGTAGACCCGGGTGCGTCGTCGAGAGCACCGTTGTCGGAGAGGGGAGGGAAGTCGTCTGTGTCCATGTCGACAGGATCTTGATCCGCCTCGCGGGCGGAGTCTTTCCCAGACGGGTCGTCCATGTTCGCGTCGACATAGTTGTTGAGGGCCGCAGGGTCGTCGCTGTCGCCGTCGACACGGTGTGCTGTAGGATTGCCGACCTGTTCGACGTGGACGTCCGTGGTGTGAGTGGGAGCCGGAGGCTGTGAGGGCCGGGAGACGGTTGGTGGGGCAGACGCGACTGTGAGGTGGGTGTGAGATGTGTGAGTGGATATGCAAAGAGTACATACGGGACGCGTCGAGCGTGAGTTGCTTCGACTTCGGGTCCCTCTTCAACTGTTTCTGTCCCCGTCTTGCCAGGATCGTGTTGGTTCGAAACGGCGAGAAGAGGCAAGAGAATATCTTCTCGTCGATCTGGGCCTTG
>JBBPNA010000685.1:0-12957 GCA_038090555.1 Boletus subcaerulescens | reverse complement strand
CCAGATTATAATCGTTAAAGTAGGAGGAAGTCTCCTCCCTAAGAGGAAACTCTCTGATCGAACGACCAGGTAACGATTGTCCCATGACTAACCCTCCTAACACGAAGGTAGTCTTCTTCTTCTTCTTTGGCTTGGTGATCCTACCAGCTTGATCCATACTCTCCAAAGAATCAAAGGGAGAGACAGCGGGAACAAAAGAACTGGTGGACAGCAGATTGCATGTCCAGCGAAATGTCCATAGAGTCATCTGATGGTCCATCCCATCCATGTTCAACAACATTGGAGTCAAAGCTGTGATGCTCGACTTCCATCTCCTGAAGTCTAGAGGTAGATTGAAAGTCTTCCTCGACCATCCCATAGTAGGGATCAGGATTAGAGTTAGTAAACTCATTTACCATCGATACTTGAGCAGATGCTTTGCCTTTTCCTTTTTTATCAGCATTGCGCTGATTGTACCATCCTCTCTTCTCATTATTCAAATGTCTCTTCTTCTTTGGATTTCCCCCAGAAGAAGAAGGCTGGCCTGACAACTGCTGGTTGGGCTGTCGCTGGTTCTTCCACTTGTTCTGCTGTGGAGGGCCATGACGAATGATGTTTGTCCTATTCAAAGATGAGGACGAAGAAGATTGGTGAGGAGGGGGTGCCTGCACATGAGTGATGCGCGAAGAAAGAGGATGAAGCTTTGAGCTTCGAAGATCTACTTCTCGAAGGATGACTTGGATGTTGTTATCCACAGTGAAGTCATCTTCATGAGTGGTATGGATGAGGGTGGAACGAAGCATTTTGAAATCATCAGGGAGTTGAGCCAGTATGAACATGGCTCGAAGAGATTCAGGTAACATGAGGCCTGCATTGAACATGCCTGTGAAATACTGCTGTATTTCTGAAATATCTTCTGATGCATGCTGGGTTCTAATGCGAGTGTGAAGAACCTTGTGCAGCCAGTAGAACTGCCCTGTGATGCCTTTTGAGGCGAAACAATCAGATAAGAGATCCCAAAAGTGGTAGGTCTTAGACCGTAGGTAGGTCGTTTGAACAGATGCGGTTGCTGTTCCAGTGTTGACTTGGAATTCCGTCCAGGTAGTCGGTGCGGTGGTGGATAGTTGATCGTTCACAGTGATGGAAAGGAAGCCTAGAATCTTCGAATCTGCAGCTTTCCAAGCTACTTCATCTGTAGCAGTGATCCTCTGTGTTGATCCAAGTGTTCCATCTATGAAACCTTGTCCACCTATCGAGGCTAAGATGCCTTGAACTCTAGCACTCCAAACGGAATAGTTCTTCTGTCCATCGAGGACTGGAATGCGACTAAGGAGGGATCCATCGATCCTAAGATCTGCAACAGCTGGAACGGATGCCGGCATGTCTGTTGGAAAGAACAGTCAATGTTCAAATCAGAAGGAGAGATGTACCGTTATCGAGAGTATCAGTTCCTCAACCATGTTGTCAAATCCCAGTGCTCAAGAAATATACATTGTCCATGTCCAATTCAATCCTTTACAAGAGGGAACGTCTCTGAACTTCACCAGCAATGGCAGCAGCACGACGAGGTGGTCTGCCTTCATCCTGTTCTCCATAGAGTCTGCAGAGGCAAGCCTCTCGCATCTCAGGAAGGGTTGAATGCTTCCTAATCTGCTGTTGAAGCCTGTGTTGGACAGGATTCGTAGATCTCCAGCTTTTGCAAAGGTACTTGTCGAAATTGTAGTTCCAGTACTGCTGGGTTGGAGTAGGAGCCAATTGCCTAGTGAATCGGTTATACCAGTCAATGGGATCACCGATGTAAATGTTCGGAGAAAGAGAATCATATAGAACCTCATGAACGTCATGAGAACGATAAATGTCTCCAGGATCAAAGTGAGAAAGAGAAGGAAAGAAATCTCTGCGAAGAACTTCATGACCTTGGAAATGTACTAATGCAGGTGGGGTAGAAATATAAGTCTTGGAGGGGAAAGCCCATCCGGCACCAGCATAAGCAGAGGAAAGAGACTCGTCCTTGAACATGAATGAACATGCAAGGATAGAATCATCCCGGGTAGAAGTCTCGGCTGATGACACCTGAAAAGGAGTCACCACCCAGCGGGATTTCCTCGAATGAACCCAAGATCCGAAGCCTGTCTGTCTAAGGAAAGGGACTACCCTCCCTTGATGATATATAGGGTGGCAGAGATTCTTCAGTGGTAGCAGAAGGGGATCTTGGAAAATCGCCTCCCGACGTATTCCTTCTTAATCTGGGTTGGCCAAAGGTGTCAAGTGATACTCGATGGATTGTTGCCAAAGACTGTTCTTGAAGGCGTTGAAGCTCATCGGAGGTAAGCCTAGATTCAAGTTCCAGCGTTGGGATTCAGAGAGGTTCACCATTAAGAGGATCATGTGATGGAGTATAAGGTGGTAGGAAAGATGGTGCAGGGAGAGGAAGGATAGGAATCAGTTCTGGACTATCGATTAAGTCTGGAAGGTTAGAGAGAATTGAAACTGATCTAGTCCATCCTCTGAAGGGTCTGTAAGCTGGAGCAAAGATATAACCACCTCGAATAAGTTGTTCGTGATGGACTCCACATGTATAGGCACCAAGTCCTGTTAAACCGTCACAGTATTCTCCTTCTTCAATGTGGCATTGGCAAGAAGGGCAAGGAAGATGGAAAGGTGTTAAATCAGCAGTGAGTTGAATATGACAGTGGGGATCCTCTAGGCAAGGAGTGGGAATGATGGGAGCAGGTGTTGGAATAGAATCATTCACCACATTACCGCTTACCTAATAAACTGTACAGTACCGAGTTTATCTTGCCACCACCTGTATTACCATATGTTGTCCGTTATCATGAACAACACCTGCTGCTCCGTTCTGCGTCACCCGCATCTCGTCCCCGGCATACGACTCTTCAACATAACAGACCTACCCTTGCATTATCAGGGTACATCAATTCGATAACTGCACGATGGGCTGTGCGAGTGTGCTGATGACTGACGGGCTGCGTTGCAGGCACTGCAAATGGCATGAACACGCTGTTCACTGATGGGCCGTGTCACAGGTGTCACGGATTGTTTCGCGGATTGTTTCTCGAACCCGGAGTAGGTGCTCCAACCCACATATATCCATCTTCCAATTATTTTTTGACTCTCTCATCGTTTTACCACATACACGCATGTCATGTCATTGATTCTCAACACCGTTGTAATGCCGCGTCTTAATGAGGGCCAACATCACTTGCTTCAAGTGCGGCAAGAAGGGGCACTATGCTAAGGACTGCCCGGAGGGGAAGAAACACGCTAACCATGCTGAAGAAGAACCTGATGCTGTATGGTAATTTCTTGGACCTTCAGGGGGGGTATGTACATTATTTCTTTTGCTATCCCTTTCATTCGCTCAGTCTCATTCATGATTCAGGGGGTGTGTTGGAATAGAATCATTCACCACATTACCGCTTACCTAATAAACTGTACAGTACTGAGTTTATCTTGCCACCACCTGTATTACCGTATGTTGTCCATTATCACGAACAACACCTGCTGCTCCATTCTGCGTCACCCACGTCTCGTCCCCAGCATACGACTCTTCAACAGCAGGGATTTCTTCAGGAGCAGGGAAGTATGATGACTGCGAGGAGGGTCTCTCGGAGCAAACCTCATAGGTTACTCTGGTTGCAGGTTCAGACAATGGTTGGGAAGATGATGATCTCTCCGATGGAGGTGGAGGTGAATCCCCACGAACCTGTTGAACTGGTTGTTGGGGTCTAGAAGACAAAACCAGATGCAACAAGTAATGTAATGTTCGTGATTAGCAGTGTGATTCATTTCAAGAGAAAAATAACCATCATCAACTCAAATGAGGATATCTCCAAACTGATGAACAAAGAAGTAAACAGCCCCAAATGCATATAAGGGAATGTTGGTAGCAATGAGCATAAGACAATGTCAAAGAAGGACAATAGTCTGAGAGAAACTCACAGCAACTCTAGCCTCCATTCTGCTAGATCAAGGGTGATGGGAAAGCACAAGATGTCAAGCCTTGATTAAGCAGGGCTCATAACCTAACGAAGTGCGCGGTACTCCGTTTGTCTCTACTGTGAGGACAGTAGGTGCCACAAGCGTAATGCAAGTGACAAGAGGAAGGTATGTGCCTAGTGGGAGGTACTCACTAGGTCTGAGGATAGAGGTTGCTAGCTTGAGGAGCAGAGGAGTTTATAGAAGCAAAGAGGAGATGCTTATATAAGAGAGAGTATAAGAACTAAGGAGAGCAATACAGAGTGAGCTCTCCTCTATATAGTGTTCAGGTATTGTTGATACCTGTATGTCTCTATTCTAGGGTAGGTAAAGATAAGAGATAGGAATGAGTCATATCGTATCACAAATGATAAGAGTCCTATCTATAGCCAATAGCAATAATGGCTATTATCTATGATGTCATATGATGAGTAATATGTGATAGTGTACTTGGACCTATTGTCCGAAGGTCTGGAACACTGATGTAATCAGGTCTAGAATCTGGGTTTTGAAATAGAAGAGCAGAAAGTGAATACCCAGATCTCAACACTCCTTACTAGAAACATAAGTCATCATGAATATGAGGATAAAGTCAAACTCTTTTGTCCACGCTTGAAGGCTATCTTTCCAAGATTCTTGGTAAAGATATCTGCAAACTGTTGTTGTGAAGGAACATAAAATAGTTCAACTTCACCTTCTTCAACAGCCTCCTGAATATTGTGTTCAGGGATGCGAACATGTTTAGTTCATCCTTCTTGAGCTGGATTCAAAGCAAGAAACATAGCTCCTTGGTTATCAACACACAAGGGAATAGTGGAGAGAGGAAAAGAAAGTTCCTCAAACAGATTGTGGATCCATTGGATCTGTCTGCAACATTCTGTCATTCCACAGTATTCTGCTTTGGTGGATGAAAGTCGAACTCTCTTCTGTCATTTGGAAAGCTATGGCACAATTCTGTTTGCAAGAAAGATGGAATAACCTGTAGTAGACTGTGAGATCTCTATATCTCCAGCCCAATCAGTGTCAGAGTAAGTGATGATACCATTGACTGGTCCATCTGCAGCATAGGTCAAGCACAACTTGGTAGTATGTGCGAGATAGCGCACTATATAGAGCGCCTTCTGCAAATGTTCCTCAGAGGGATTTGCAGAGAACTGTGACATCTTGATCACTGAATAGGCGAGATCAGATCTTGTGCCAAGCATGATGTAAAGCGATGATCCTATGACCAGTTGATGACGAGTTTGAAGAATTGGGTTTGATTCTCCTTTGTTGGGTTTTGGAGTATAACTAGAAGGAAGAGGAGTAGCAACTGGTTTGCAGTCAACTTGACCAAAGCGCTCAACTACCTTTGCAGCATAGGAGCATTGATCAAGCCTCAGAGTGTGTTTCTTGCGATCTCTGGTTATCTTCATTTCAAGGTATTATTTGGCTTCGCCAAGATCTCTTGATTCCCAATGATCCATGAATTGTTTCTTGTGTTTGAGGACAAGTGATCTATCATTACCCATAAAAAGAGCATCATCAACATAAAAGACAAGAATAATCAGTTTGTCACCAATAAACTTGACATAAACCCCTGGATCTGAATAGCATCTCTTGAATCTGAGTTCAAGGAGGGATTTGTGGAGCTGCTTATTCCATTGGAGTGCAGCTTGTTTTAAGCCATAAATAGCCTTCCTAAGTCGACAGACCTTTTTCTCCTGGCCTTTTTGAATGAAACCCTCAGGTTGAACCATATATAGCTCCTCATCGAGGTCTCCAAATAGGAAAGCTGTCTTAATGTCCAGAGCTTCAAGCTCCCAGTCTTCCAAGGCTGTAAGCACAAGGAGTAGACAGATGATTTTAAACCTGGTTATTGGTGAGAAGGTTTCTTCATAGTTGATACCGAAGATTTGTGTGAAGCCTTTGGCAACAAAGCGAGCTTTCTTCCGGCCATCACTTTTAACTGCATAAACCCATCTTCCCTTGATGGGTTTATGACCTTTAGGTAGATCAACAAGAGTCCAAACCTTTCGGTTCATAGATAATTAATATTTATAAGATATTAAACTCAGTTTTTATGTGTATAAGCATAAGGGACTTGTATTCTTTATCCATTGCTTCTCTCCGAGATTTCTGTTCCAATGAAGAAGTGAGCCTCAAAACATCCTTGTATTGCTTAGGAATGCTTTGAGAAACTGCAGCGGACAAATGGAACCGCATCCATTGACTGCTATAAAGCTCACCCATATCATCATCCTCATTTGTAGGTCTAGCAGGAACTGATTGTTCTGCTGTATGTGCAGTTTCTTGCTCCTCCTGACCAGTATTTGACTTGCCATGAATCTCCTCCTCAATTTCGAGGGGTGATCTATTCCCATAAGTGTTATCAGGAATGATCCTTGGTTTAACTTTCCTAGTGAAATGTCTCTCTGGTACAGGAGGTCAAAATGGTGCTCTGGGTGTGACTGGAGGTCAACGAGCATGAGATTGTGATGAAGGTGGAGATGCATGATGAACTAGTGTGGATCTTGAAGGATTCCAATGAGGTGGAGAAGGAACAGGTGGTGGTGGAGAGGGAGTGTGACGATCAGGTGGTGGTCCAGGTGATCGTGGTGGTGAAGGTGATCTAGATCTAGGATGAGATAGTGGTCCGAGATCTGGTAGGTTAACAATAACATGACGAGAGGGATTGGTAGGAGGTTCTGGGTTCTCCTTATCTGATTCTTCATCTGATAGGTTGTTTGCAGGGTCTTCTAGTATCTGGGCTTGGTCTTCGACAGCAAGATCTCTAGAACATGATCTGAATCAAGTCTCATCGAATGTGGCATGGGTAGAGATAAAGAGACAATGTCTGGCTTGTGACCAGAATCTCCAACCCTTGGTATTGGTTTTGTAACCAATGAATGACATCTCTTCTGCTTTAGGAGACAATTTGTCCTTCCTTATCTCCGGAGGTATGAAGACAAAAGTGCTGCAACCGAACACTCTGAAGTATGAAACATCAGGGACTGTACCATTGAATAGTTCAATGGGTGTCTTCCACCTATGACGACGAACTGGTTGTCTATTGTAGACATGAAGAGCAGTCTCCAGGGAATTCTGCCAGAAGATCCTGGGTAAGCAAGCGTGATGGTGCATTGCCTCAGCTTTCTCCATGATGGTATGATTGAACCTCTCTGCATGTCCATTCTGTTGAGGGGTATGAGGAACAGAAGTCTGATGGGTAATCCCTCTGGATGTGAAGAATGATTGAACATCTCGACCCATATACTCCCCCCCTTGATCTGAACATACAGAGATGACCCGAGAGTCAGAGTGAGCTTCGAGCCAGGCAAACTGGTATTGAAGCACAGTCAAAGTACCAGACTTTTCCCAAAGGAAAGCAAGGAGAGAGAAGCTGGAATAATCGTCAATGAGGGTCAACACAAAGTGAGACCTGGAGCGTGACTCCACAGGAAAGGGTCCCATGAGGTCGGTATGAAGGAGAGCAAGAGGACGAGAAGCATGCTTGATCAAGAGACCGAAGCTGTGATCTGCCATTTTACCCTCAGAGCAGCCTTTACAAGGAGGAAAGTCAGAAGGAATAGTGATGTCCAGACAGCCAGAGGTGTGAGTATGAAGCTGTCAGAGTGCATTCTTGGAGCAGTGTCCAAACCGAAAGTGCCACAAAGAGAAAGAATCAATTGAGGTGACTGAGGCAATCTTCCCTGGAGTAATCATAGAAGACTGAAACCAGTGTAGATTGTTATCCAGAAATGAGGCAGATGCCCGGATTACCAGATGTCCTCGGTTGTTCCAGATACGAGTTTCTGTAGAATCGATTTCAAATTGATACCCCTGAGAGGTTAGGGTAGCAACAGACAAAAGTCTGTGTGATGCTCAAGGTGCATACCATACTCGTTCAAGGACCAAAGGGTCACTTCCATGAGGTCGAAGGATAACCTTACCAGGACCATACATGGAGACAAGGGAACCATCAGCAATTGAGGTATGCTTAGTTTCCTGTGAGAGATGAGCGAAGTCATCAAGATATGGAGTGACATGATCAGTGCAGCCACTGTTAATCATCCAATGTGAACGAGTTGGACTTCATGTGTTTCTAACAGTGTACCAGGCAGAAGAGAAGATATGATTCTTGGTCTTTGTTACATCACTAGGAGGTAAGGGGGTCTCTCTCATCGTCATCCCCTGGATGCCACATGAGAGGCTAGTGAAGGAAACCAGATTATAATCGTTAAAGTAGGAGGAAGTCTCCTCCTTGAGAGGAAACTCCCTAATCAAACGACCAGATAACAATTGTCCCATGACTAATCCTTCTAACACGAAGGTAGTCTTCTTCTTCTTCTTCTTCTTCTTCTTCTTCTTCAGCTTGGTGATCCTACCAGCTTGATCCATACTCTCCAAAGGATCAGAGGGAGAGATGGCGGGAACGAAAGGACGGGTGGACAGCAGATTGTATGTCTGGCGAAATGTCCAAAGAATCATCTGATGGTCTGTCCCATCTATGTTCAGCAACATCAGAGTCGAAGCTGTGATGCTTGACTTCAGTGAAGCTTTGATGATCGCATACCCTTCTGGTGCTTCATCTAATTGCACAAGGGTCGGTCCAAAATCTGTTTCTTCCATCCCATACATTGGGTCTGTCACAGTCCATATTTCTCCTAACTGGTCTAGCTCCGGCAGAGGTCTGGAGGTGTTGAGATAAAGGTGTACTGGAGCTATTGAGGTTACGGGTCAAGTCTGAGTTTGATGGACCAAAGTCCATTTGGACAAGGTGCATAGGAGGTGCCAACATGGGTTACTGACTAGCAGCGATGCCCAGTGTAAAGATGCTAGTCCGTGTGGTAGGACAAGTCCTACTGGATTAGCATGAAAGAAAGGGACTCTTAGAAAAGTGGGGAAGAAGTAGAGAAGAAGCCCGAGGAGTCCGACTCAATAGTCCGGTCGAAGTCCGGTCGTTAGCGGTAGAGTCAGTCGTTAAGTCTGGTAGTCCGGTCGATGGTAAGGATGACAGTGAAGAGAAGGAAAAGCGTAAAGACATTGGACAGCGAGTCGGTAGACGTTAGATGGTAGACAGTGACGGTAGACAGTGACGGTGACGGTGATGGTAGTTGTGAGCCAAATGGAAGCTAATCATATTTTCCAATGTACAAACATTTATAGCCCAGGTATACCCAGACCCTAACTACGATCAAGGAGACTAATTTTAAGAGAAGAATGACCCATAGGGTCGGTGGCAATATGTATGTATCAGTACAAATGAAACCCAAAAAAATTTAAGACAAACAGGACAGTACATTCGGTATAGTGGTCTTAGTCCGAGCTAGTCTGAGCTAGTCCGGTGGTACCGGACTATCCAGATGTGCCCAGACTTCAACAGTCAGTGACGGGATATGGTATTAGGGGTTATAGGGGACGACAGAAGATGGAAGAATAAGGGGATATGAACATAGAGACGTACCAGTCTCTACACCGGAGTTGTCGGAGGGCGGAATGACCAGAGGAGCAGAGTTGTTGAGAACATCGGTGCAGGACTTATGTGTCGTGCCCTTGCCAGACTCACTGGTCCTCGTATTTCAGAGGTTCGGGGTGAAGATTATGAAGAGGGTGTATATAGACAGGAGGGTTGGGTATGATAGACAAAGCTATGAGTAGTAAGATGAGGAGGTCGGTCGAGATTAGGATAGTTTCGAGGAGATATTCATACTGAAGGTACAACAGAGTAAGTACAGGGGATTATATACAGTAGAGACCTGGAGGAATTCTGGGTCTGAAGCTACTGCACGAAGGCGATATACATAGGGAGAGAATAATGATCAACGGAGTATGGAACACAGCCGGGACAGGCTGTACTGATCAACAGGTAAAATACAGCCTATAACCAAGAGAGGTTAATAAAGGAACAAGTCCGGTTGCAACTCCGTGCATGTCCAACAAATCTCCTGTACAAGTCTGAGGTTTTCTGGATAGGGGTTAAGGAGTTGATTCCTGGAGATGAACTCCTAAGGGAACTCCTAAGGGAATGGAATGGAGATCAACTCCTAAGGTGGAGGTGAACTTCTAAGGGAGTTGGTTGGAGGTTTGACCTAGAGTTGGTTGGAGATGTATGGAGGTGTATGGAGGTGTATGGAGGTGTGAATAGGGGTTGGTTGGAATTGTACAGAGATGTACAGAGGTGTACGGAGGTGGCCAAGTAGGGGTTGGAATGAGATATGACAGGGTCAGGGTCATAGTTAGTAAACTGGTTTACCATCGACACCTGAGCAGATGCTTTGCCTTTTCCTTTCTTATCAGCATTACGCTGATTGTACCATCCTCTCTTCTCGTTGTTTGAATGTCTCTTCTTCTTTGGGTTTCCCCCAGAAGAAGGTTGGCCTGACGACTGCTGGTTAGGCTGTTGTTGGTTCTTCCACTTGTTCTGCTGTGGAGGGCCATGACGAATAACATTTGTCCTGTTTAAAGACGAGGACAAAGAAGATGGATGAGGAGGGGGTGCTTGTACATGAGTGATGCGCGAAGAAAGGAAGCGAAGTTTCGAGCTTTGAAGATCTACTTCTCGAAGAATGGCTTGAATATTGTTGTCTATGGTGAAGTTGTCTTCATGAGTGGTATGGATGAGGGTAGAGTGAAGTGTTTCGAAATCATCAGGGAGTTGTGCCAATATGAACATGGCTCAAAAAGATTCGGGTAGTACAAGGCCTGCATTGAACATGCCTGTAAAATACTGCTGTATCTCCAAAATGTCTTCTGATGCATGTTGGGTTTGAATACGGGTGTGAAGAACCTTATGCAGCCAGTAGAACTGCCCTGTGATGCCTTTTGAGGCGAAACGATCAGATAGAAGTTTCCAGAAGTGGTAGGCTTTCGACTCTAGGTAGGTCGTTTGAACAAGTGCAGCTGTAGTCCCAGTGTTGACTTGGTATTCCGTCCAGGTAGTCGGTGTGGTGGTAGACAGTTGATCATTATCAGTGATGGAAAGGAAGCCTAGAATCTTTGAATCTGCAGCCTTCCAAGCTGCTTTATCTGTAGAAGCGATCCTCTGTGTTGATCTAAGGGTTCCATCTATGAAACCTTGTCCACCTATCAAGGCTAAGATGCCTTGAACTCTAGCACTCCAAACGGAATAGTTCTTCTGTCCATCAAGGACTGGAATGCGACTAAGGAGTGATCCATCGATCCTAAGATCTGCAATAGCTGGAACAGATGCTGACATGGCTGTTGGAAACAGTCAGTGTTCAAATCAGAAGGAGAGATGTACCATCATCAAGAGTATCAGTTCCTCAACCATGTTGTCAAGTCCCAGTGCTCAAGAAATATACATTGCCCATATCTGATCCAATCCATTACAAGAGGGAACATCTCCAAACTTCACCAGCAATGGCAGCAGCATAACAAGGTGGTCTGCCTTCATCCTGTTCTCCATAGAGTCTGCGGAGGCAAGCCTCTCGCATCTCAGAAAGGGTTGAATGCTTCCTAATCTGCTGTTGAAGCCTGTGTTGGACAGGGTTCGCAGATCTCCAGCTTTTGCAAAGGTACTTGTTGAAATTGTAATTCCAGTACTGCTGGGTTGGAGTAGGAGCCAATTGCCTAGTGAATCGGTTATACCAATCAATGGGATCACCGATGTAAATGTTCGGAGAAAGAGAATCAAGAAGAACTTCATGAATGTCATGAGAACAATAGATGTCTCCAGGATCAAATTGAGAAAGAGGAGGGAAGAGATCTCTGCGAAGAACTTCATGACCTTGGAAGTGTACTAATGCAAGTGGGGTAGAAATATAAGTCTCGGAGGGAAAAGCCCATCTGGCACCAGCATAAGCAGAGGAAAGGGATTCGTCCTTGAACATGAATGAACATGCAATGATAGAATCATCCCAAGTAGAAGTCTCGGCTGATGACACCTGAAAAGGAGTCACCACCCGGCGGGATTTCCTTGAATGAACCCAAGGTCTGAAGCCTGTCTGTCTGAGGAAAGGGACTACCCTCCCTTGATGATGTATAGGGTGGCAGAGATTCTTCGGTGGTAGTGGAAGGGGATCTTGGAAAATCACCTCCCGACGTATTCCTCCTTGATCTGTGTTGGCCAAAGGTGTCAAGTGATACTCGACGGATTGTTGGCAAAGACTGTTCTCAAAGGCATTGAAGCTCATCGGAGGTAACCCTAGATTCAAGTTCCAGCATTGGGATTCAGAGAGGTTCGCCATTAAGAGGATCATGTGACAGAGTATAGGATGGTAGAGGAGGAGATGGTGTAGGAAGAGGAGGGATAGGAATCGGTTCTGGACTATTGACTAGGTCCAGAAAGTTAGAGAGTATTGAAACCAATATTGTTCGTCCTCTGAAGGGTCTGTAAGCTGGAGCAAAGATGTAACCACCTCGAACAAGTTGTTCATGATAGACTCCAGATGTATGGGCATCAAGTCCTGTTAAACCGTCACAGTATTCTCCTTCTTTAATGTGGCATTGACAAGAAGGGCAAGGAAGATGTAAGGGTGTCAAATTGGCAGTGAGGCGAATATGACAGTGGGGATCCTCTAGGCAAGGAGTGGGAACGATGGAAGCAGGGATTTCTTCAGGAGCAGGGAAGTATGATGACTGCAAGGAGGATCTCTTGGAGCGAACCTCATAGGTTACTCTGGTTGCAGGTTCAGACAATGGTTGGGAAGATGATGGTCTCTCCAGTAGAGGCAAAGGTGAATCACCACAAACCTGTTGATCTGGTTGTTGGGGTCTAAAAGACAAAACCAGATGCAACGAGTAATGTTCATGATTAGTGGTGTGATTCATTTCAAGAGAAAAATAACCATCATCAACTCGAATGAGGATATCTCCAAACTGATGAACAAAGAAGTAAACAGCCCCAAATGCGTATAAGGGGATGTTGGTAGCGATGAGCATAAGACAATGTCCAAGAAGGACAATGGTCTGGGACAAACTTGCAGCAACTCTAGCCTCCATTCTGCTAGATCAAGAGTGACGGGAAAGCACAAGATG
>JBBPNA010000683.1:0-12988 GCA_038090555.1 Boletus subcaerulescens | reverse complement strand
CAGACTTGGAGTGCTACGCATATGACTTTAGCCACATCAACCACATCACTGACTGTCTTGGTATCCCCTGGGAACTATCTAAGGACATGCCATTCTCTTTAACACCTATTTTCATAGGTTTCATTTGGAATCTTAAGAACAAAACAGTCAGCCTTAGTGCAACAAAGAGGACCAAATACATTGTCGTGATACATGAATGGCTACACACTACAGCACACACTCTTGAGCAAGTGGAAAAGTTACATGGATGCCTATCCCATGGATCATTAGTCATTCCAGAGGGCAGTGCTTACCCCACACTGCTGCAGTTGATGCTGGGAAGTTTCAGCAATAACCATTTCATGCCATGTAGGCAGCCACGTGGCACAGTCGATGAATTGTGTTGGTGGTTACATGCACTTGAGTTTAAACCCCCCATCCTAATTCCACACCACCCCCTAGCACTTGCAGTTGATCATCTAGCATTCTTGGATGCCAGCACCAGTCACAGCCTGGCAATTGTCATTGGCAACAGGTGGCGCGCATGGAGGTTCCACAAGCACTGGAACCATAATGGATGAGACATTGGGTGGGCAGAGAGCATTGCCTTTGAACTACTCACCCATGCCTTGCTCACACTTGACCTGTCTAGCATGACATTCATGGTTTATTTCGACAACCAAGGAGTTGTTATTGCTGGAAAAAAGGATGCAGCTGGAACTCTCCCACCAATGCTACCTTCAGGAGGATACATGCCCTCCTGGCGTCCCCTCCATGTCAGGTCTTCATAAAATATGTCTCCAGTGCAGACAACCCAGCTGACGGACCATCTTGCAGGAAGTATCCCCCCACCAAATACCTACTGCCGCAGATTCCTATACCCAAAGAAATCTGTGACTACATCCTTGACTTCGATGATCCCAAGTGCAATATGCTCTGCATCTAATATCAACCTCACAAATTTGTGCCCACTGCCCACCTCCAAAGCCCTGTGCCCATCCAACCAAAATTCCCACAACAACGCTGAGCCAGACAGTGCATGCCACACCAAGGTCATTTTCCCATATCCAATAAATCTCATTCCCACACCTTCAGAGCTTTGACCTCACTGTGCAGCCAAAGACCGTTTAAAAAAGTGGCTCACCCATCCTGACTCAAGCACCTTCATTGATTCCCCAGCCACTCTTGAACTTCTGGAAAGAGTCAAAACAGTCACCTTGCAAGGATGGGCAGAAAGTACTCATGCCACATACAGCATGGGCCTTCTCGTCTATCACGTATTTTGTGACAGCAGAGACGTCCCAGAGAAAGAATGAGCACCTGCCAATGCAGCACTCATTTCCTCTTTTATTTCAGCTCTCATGCGATCCCTGTTGGGCAAAGCTATACACAACTACATCTATGGTGTCTGAGCATAGCACATTCTCTATGGGTTACCATGGGTCCTGCATGAAGACCAAGTAAATACTTTGTTGAAAGGTGCAACTAAGCTCGCCCCACTGGTGGTCAAGCAGGATAAGCACAAACCTGTGATCACCCCAATGATCTTCCTTATCAAGGACAAAATCAATCAAACTGACCTGTTAGTCATGGCATTCTTCGCATGCCTCACCACTATCATTTACACAGCTGCATGTATAGGCAAATTTACACTCCAGAGGCTCAATGCTTTCAACCCCCTCAAACACATCACCCGTGGAAGCGTGTGGACAACACAGGTCGTAATGGCTTATATACCAAAGTCATCACTCTTCCATGCACCAAAGCCAGCTCCACAGGCGAAGAGGTTCACTGGGCAAGACAAAATGGGCCCTCAGATCCTTTAGATGCATTCAACAGACACATTGACATCAATAATCCCCCCCTTGATGGTCCCCTGTTTGCCTACAAGACAACGAAAGGCTACCGGCCAATGACGCGACAAGTGTTCATTGTCCACCTCAATAAACTCACTCAGGTAGCCGGGCTTAACCACGTACACAGACATGGGATTCATATCGGAGCCACCCTTGAATATCTCCTTCGAGGGGTCCCATTTGATGTCATGAAAGTCAAGGGCAGGTGGGCGAGCAATGCCTTTCAGCTCTACCTCAGGAAGCACAACCAAATCCTAGCCCCTTACATGCAGTCAATGCCACCCAAAACAGCTTTCAAGTTTACCAGACTCGCTATGCTGCCAGTCCACTAATTTTGCATCTCGTGAGTACCGCCCTCCTAGCACCTGGGATCTGTTATGCTTGGCCCGGGTAGGGACAAGCGCAGCCTCGAAAGACTAAGTTGAAGGTTCAAAGAGATAGCGTGCACTTATTGGTAGCACAAAGTCCAAGGAAGATGTTTCACTTTAGAGTGGGAACAGGCTCAATCTAGGGGTCAAAGGTTCAAGGGTTCAAGGTGACTGGAGTTTTAAGCCAGAAGGAGCCAAGACAGATAGATGTGATTTGAGGAGATCTAAGCTAAAGTACAAGAGGTAGGTATTGTGGGTTTATATACCCGGTTACAAGATTGAGGGTGGGCATAGTTAGGGCAGGTACAGAAAGTCGTGGAATGAGACAGAAGGTGGAGGAAGTAGTCACTGATGAAGCAAGTGAGATAACAGATAAGGATGAGTAAGAGTGGATGAGCCAGCGACAAGAGAAATAATGTCCTAGGTTGAGGATCGAACAGGCAAGTTCGATATGAGTACAAGCATAAAAGTAAAAGCATAAGAGTAAAGAAAAAGCGAGTCATAACTGGATCCAAGCATCATCTCGTCGTGTTGGGCCGTCCTAACAGTTGGGGAATGCAGCTGATGCTCGGGCCCCCAGGTTCTCTCAGATCATGGCCAGGAGGCGCTTCATGCCTTCACCCAAACCCAGCTTCTCTCTCTTGTTGTTAGAGTCCAATTCCTCCGAGTTCAAGTCTGGCAGAGGTCCAAAGGTATAGAGGCTAAAACTCCGGAGATGTGGAATGAAGTCCAGATGGTATGGACCAAAGTTCAGTTGGAGATGAGGTATAGGGGATCTGGCATTGGTCATTGACTGACAGCAGCATTCGGAGTTACAGAGGAGGGTTTACCAGGAAACAGAGGGGTTGAGGACATTGGCACAGGACTTATGTGTTGCGCCCATGTGAAGCTCACTGTCCTCGTATTTCAGAGTAGAGGAAGGTGGTAACGGAAGCCAATGTCACAGTCCATATTTCTCCTGACTGGTCTAGCTCTGGCGGAGGTACAGAGGTGTCGAGGTAAGGGTGTACCGGAGCTATTTGAGGTTATGAGTCAAGTCCGAGTTTGATGGACCGAAGTCCGTTTGGACAAGATGTGTAGGAGGTGCCGATGTGGGTTACTGACTAGCAGCAATGCCCGGAGTTGTCGGAGGGCAGAATGACCGGAGGAGCGGAGCTGTTGAGGACATCGGTGCAGGACTTATGTGTCGCGCCCTTGCTAGACTCACTGGTCCTTGTATTTCGGAGGTTCAGGTGAAGGTTAGAAAGAGGTGTATATAGACGGAGGGTTGGGTATGATAGACAAGGCTATGAATAGTAAGGTGAGGAGATTGGACGAGATTAGGATAGTTTCGATGAGATATTCGTACTGAAGGTAGAACAGAGTAAGTACAGGGGATTATATACTGTAGAGACCTGGAGGAATTCTGGGTCCAAAGCTACTGTGCAAAGGCGATGTACATAGGGAGAGAATGATGATCGACAGAGCACGGAACACAGCCGGGACAGGCTGTACCAATCGACAGGTAAAATACAGCCTATAACCAAGAGAGGTTAATGAAGGAACAAGTCCGGAGTTGCAACTCCATGCATGTCCAATGAATCTCCTGTACAAGTCTGAGGTTTTCTGGATAGGGGTTAAGGAGTTGATTCCCAGAGATGAACTTCTAAGGGAATGGAATGGAGATCAACTCCTAAGGTGGAGGTGAACTCCTAAGGGAGTTGGTCGGAGGTTTGACCTGGAGTTGGTCGGAGATGTATGGAGGTGTACGGAGGTGGCCAAGTAGGGGTTGGAATGGGATATGACACTTGTCTTGTACCCTCTGCACTCTGAATCACATAATGACGATCAAAGATAGCTATTCTAGTAGTACAAGTACATGAGTAGGAATAGAATTATGTCTTTGTGCAAGTGGCTGTGACACTGCACTTCTCTCTCTTCTGCTCTCTCACCAATCAGCCTAGCAGCTGCACACTGACCTTTTCCTTTCTTTTTGCCCACCCACCACACCCTGTGATTCTTCTGGGACCTTAGGGACCCCTCAGAATTGCCTTGCTGGACCCTACTGTCATGTTTGACAAGACCATTCACCCATGACCAGCTGCATGCGAGGCTTTTCCCAGCCTGCCCACACAGCTGACGCTCAGGCCCCCAGGTTCTCTCAGATCATGGCCGGGAGGCGCTTCACACCTTCACCCAAACCCAGCTTCTCTCTCTCATCTTGTACACTTTGCACTCCAACTCACATAATAACAATCAAAGACCTATTTTGTTGTGTGCATGCAAGACTGCCAGTCAGTTCTCTGTTAATAGGGCACAGCCACCATCAGTCGGCAAGGTCGTGACTCAGTTAGTAAGCACAGTCACCATCTGTCAGTCACACACTGTAGTTGAACTCTCAAGACGACTGCAACACTGTCAGTTATGCTACAACCTATCTATTTACCCATGATGTAGGGTACATGATGTGGGTTGCACAAGGTGGGTTACTTAAGGCAGCCTGGAAAGTTTATGACATTTACACATGATGTGTACAGGACATACAAGGCAGGTTGCACAACTTGAAGGTGGGTTACTCAAGGCAACCTGGGAAAGTATTGAGAATTTTTGATGCCTTCTTGAGAGTGTGTTGACCTTGGTAGGTGTCTGGTCCTTGTAGGGGAATCATGAGCCCACTCAATTGTCACAGAGGGGAATTCCTACAAGAACCAGACAGCTATCAAGGTGAACTGTTAACACACTCTCAAGAAGGCATCAAAAATTCTCAATACTTTTCCAGGTGCACTCATCCAACATAGGCTGAGTTTAAAAACTAGGATGACAGGGGCTGAAGGCCTCTGCACCGGGTGAAATAAACTAGTCAAAAAGTTAGTGGTGAACGTCGGAGGAAGAAACTCACTTGACGCTTCAATCGGGTGTTTTGGTTGGTATTCAGTCACTTCAAATGTTTCATGTGTTTCATGTGTTGGCAGTTGTCGATGCATATTTCACTTATTTACCATGTAGGATTCCTTCTTTGTTGTGCATGCGCAAGACTGCCAGTCAGTTCTCCAATGATAGGCATAGCCACTGTTAGTCAGCGTAAGTCACTCCAGTATGTAGAGCGTGACTCAGTAAGCACAGCCACCACCCATCAGTCACCATCAGTCAACCACATTGCAGTCGAACTCTTAAGACCACTGCAATTCCTCTCTATATCTGCCCTTATATTAACAAGATATATTCACTCAAAGTCTTAAAGTCATATCTGTGAGTTTAATAATCTATTAAATGATGTTCTGGCCATGATCTGATAACATTGATAAGGACTTTGATTGCTATGTATATCCACTATTCTATGACCTGAGATTCATTATGCTATTACTACAGAAGTACCATAGGATCTATCAGAAACAGAGTGAAAGTGAAAGTCCTTGGATTAGACACTTGAACTTTGTTTTACTATAGTGTGACAAGAGTGAGAATCAGCTGTCTGGGAAGAAATGACATCAAGTCTCTACTACCTAGCTTCACAGACTCAACTCTATGTGTTTGCTGGTTGTCCTAAGACCTCTGATTCCACTACAGAGTAGAGACTGATAGGAGGCTGCCATGGAGACTGCCAGGTCTTTGATCTGCCTTTTCTTTCTTGCTGTTACCATTCATTTTGTCTCAGACATTTTGCCTTTATCTCTGTCATACTCCTATCCTGGTTGCCTTTTAGTTAACTCTTGGCACTACTGTGTAAAGCAGAGGGATTGGTGTGCATCCTTGGCTACCTTTCTGAAGACCTGGACCTGGACCTACCTGGACCTTCCCCCCTACCTGAACTTTCCCCTTACCTAAACTAATCATACTTTGGATTTAAAAATGTAAGTATTTCTGTATTCTTTATTGATATACTATATGAATGAATGAATATGAACTTTCTATTAGATCCACTCCCCCCACTTCACCCCAACGTGCCCAACATCAGCTTGGTTCCCCTTCATCCCATCGTTGTCCCAATTCTACTATGCAATATCTCCATCTCAGTCAAATGTACCTATTGCTTTGAGAGTGAGTCTATGTTATTTTACTATAAAGGTTCAAAAGGCTAAGTATGGGTTTTAGATCCATTCTTCTGTTCCTGTTCATTAATATCCTGGCATACTCTGCCATCAAATCATGATATGCAACAAATGTACAGGGATAGGATGTCTCCTCCACCCCTTCCAATGCTTCCCTTTCCTCAACCATCTTATCAACCATTTATACCACCCCCTCCACAGCCTCATAATCTTTCTCAAATGGGTGCTCAGGTGGATTACAATGCTGGCCTATTGGATGGGTTTAATCAGACTCATCACAGAAGGCATAATAGAAGACAAAATCATTCTTCTGCTATCCATCCTGATCCTGGTCCTGCTCACCCTCTTCCACAAAATCCACAAATCCACCAGCATGTGATCAATTTTCAGCAAGAACAGTAACATTTCCATTTCCTCAGATTGCAACAGCAACAGTAACAGCATCATCACCAAATGCAATTGCAGCATGAACTATTGCTAAGGCAGGAAATGGAGCAGCAAAGGCTTTTTGAGCTTCATCGTCAAAGAATTGTTGAGAGAGAACAAGAGGCATTGTGGAGAGAACAGTTACATCAGCAAAGACTTCTTTAGGTGCAGCAAGAGATGCTGCAGAGAGAGGAGTTACAACATCAAAGGATTCTGCAGGAGCAGCAGGAGGCATTGCAGAGAGAGGAGTTACATCAGCAAAGAATTCTTCAGGAGCAACAAGAGGCACAGTAAAGAGAGGTCTTACACATCAGGTGCAGCAAGAGGTACTACAGCAGCAGGAATTACAGAGACAACAACTGGATCATCAGAGACTTCTTCAGGAGCAACTGCATGCAGTACAACAACAACAACAGGAGCATAACCTTCAAGAGCAGCTTGCAGTCCAACAAGTCCAACAGCTTTCTCAGGCTTTGCTCTCACAGGCTTTGAGAGAATATACTCAGCACTCAGCAGAACAACATGAGCAAGATTAAGCAAGGCAACAGCAATCATCTGGTCATGATATAGATCAGTATTTCCCAGATCTAGATGCTTCTGCTGGTGGTCCTTCAGTCAGATCCTCTGTGTCTAGACATTCATCACCAAATCTCAATCCCAATCCGGATTTGGATCCTGATGACTCCAGCTCTAGCTCTTACTCCAGCTCTAGCTCTTACTCCAGCTCTAACTCTGGCTTTGGCTCTGACTCTGGCTCTGGCTCTGACTCTGACTCTAGCTCTGATAGTAGCTCTCATCATTCCAATCATCTTCAACCACCCTATCGTATTCCTCCTGGTGGAAGACCATATGCTGAACCTCTTGAACTCCACTCTTTGGGTCCTATGAACATCCAGTGCCCTAATTGCCATGCCCTTCACTTCATCTCAGAAAAGCTCACCAACTCTGGTGTTCATAATCCTCGCTTTGGCATCTGCTGTTTTCAGGGTCAAGTTCAGCTTCCTTTCATTCAATAGTGGCCATGTGTTCTTCAATATTTGTTTGATGATCCTCAAGATCATAGGCAGTTCAAGAAGAAAATTCGCCAGTATAACAATACTCTGGCATTTACTTCTGTGGGAGTTGACATGGATAATCAAGCCATCCAAGGTTCTGGGCCCTCATCATTTCACATTCATGGTACACTCCATCATCTCATGGGTGCTCTTATACCACCAAATGATCTCCAACCCTCCTTTACTCAACTCTATATCTATGATCCAGAGGAGGCAACCAATAGGCATGTGCAATACAACCCTCAACTGGACTCTGGAATCTTGCTGGATTTGCATACCACTTTTAGGGACATCAATCCCTATGCTCCACTCTACAAGCAGGCCTATGAAATCATGAGGGTGAGTCCAAGTATATAATCCCTTTTATCACACAAACTCATAATTGGCAGGCCAAGCCTCCAGAGGAACATGACAATGTAAGAATGAGACTTCATCTGCAACAGGGCAATGAACCTGGAAGATATAATCTGCCCACTATGGATGAGATAGCTGCAATAGTCCCTGGTGATGGCTCTCAGATGGCTACAGTGAATTGTGACATTATACTTCATCTTCAAGATGGTGGCCTGCATCGTATTAGCAACCTCAAACCATCCTATTTACCTCTTCACTATGTTCTCTTCTTTTCACATGGACAGGAAGGCTGGCATTTGGAGATTCTATTGCAGGATGTTTATAATGGCCATCCCCATTGCTCCAAAACAGTCACTCAGCTCCTCTGGTATGCTTATAGGCTTCATGTGTGTCTACAAGAGATAGAACCTTTCAATCTCTTCAAAGGGTGGTAGACTCTTCCAGCAGTTGATCTGTAATGCTTGGGCTTCCATTGACCAGTGCAATCTCACTTGGGCTGCCAACAACCAAACAACACTTAGGGCTGATCTCTATCAAGGATTGCAAGACTGCATGGCTTTTGATGGCACTCAAAATATGGCTCAGGTTGGACATGTCATTCTTCCCTCTACTCACAAAGGTGGTCCTCACCATATGCAACAGCTGCCTTGCACGACCTCTTTGTGTCCCAGCTCAAGGAGCTTGATCTGAGCTCTCCTAGGTGAGTTTTTGTCACTCCTTGTCTCTGAGCATTTGCGCTCATATTCTGATGCTTTTCACAGCTTCTTCAGCTCGTTCATGATGTCTCAACATGTCTGAACACTCACACACGTCCACTTCATCCTCCATGACTTCTGTCTCAAAGCTCAGACCTCTTTCTCTCTCCCCCTTGAGCTTCATGCTCTGGGTTTCATTGGCATGGTTCGTGGCTCCGTCAGGTGGCTTAGGTGGCACTGGGGGCTTGTCTGGTATGTCACCGACGTTTGTTATGCTGCGCTGATTGTTTTTGTCAGCCCTTGTTGTTGATCATCCACATCAGGGACATGCCCATTCTCTCCCCCTCGATCGACGCTTCTTGATGTGTTGCTGATTTGCTCATATGGTTCGTGGGTATGTTGGGTGGCCATGGTGGTTCAGGTGAGTTGTATGGGTCATTTGTGGATCGCTCTCAGTGCTGATGAGTTTTGTCTGTAGTGAATCAGACTCGACCTGGGGATGTTTGTAATTCCAGCAAAAAAAGCTCACAATAGTAATCCAATTTAAAGACACATGACACAACCAAATGTGGAAATCTCCCAGGGCTCCGATCCAGGAATTCAGGCATGGGCGCAACTGGGAGATAAGAACTTGCCTTCTAAAGAAGGACTTGTAATGATATACCTGCCATGGTGGCTGTGTGTTAAGTATGGGAGAAATGGGTGGAGGTAGACATACATCAGGGGTGAAATGATTCTCCCTGCTCACAAACTGGGTAAGGAAGAGCATGCTGCAATCAGGCATGGCACTCATGCAGTAGGTATCTCTACTCTTAAACACACAGTGTGAAAGCTTCTTTGACTGCAACCATGTGGCACCCCTACCAGGACCCCAAAAAATTTGCAGGCAAGGAAGCAACATCAGCAACAATATGACCCAATGCACCTCTCAAGGCCCACAAAACCTCCTCCCTCAACCCACCAATACCCCTTCTGGTACCCCATGAACATGGGTACCGGAAAAAACCTGGTCAACAGCGGTCCGACTTCCAGAGCACCCACACCCATGGCATTTACCGCTCAGCCCACACACCACTCCAGCCAGAATACCCGCCTCACTAGAGACAAAATCATAAGCCAGGAAAAAGCAGTTAAAGACACAAATGGTGGTGCAGCATACCTAGAAAAAGTACTGCTCTGCCTGGTGGGCCAACCATTCACCATTGAACACTTAGCCACCATACTGTTTTACATCACGCAGATAAAATCAGTCCCTCTGCCTTCCATAGAAGCAATTAGAGCAGTGGCCTTCCTCTTTGAACACGAGGCAATCACTCAAACTGCTGATGCAATAATGACACACATATGAGAAGATCTCTCTGACCAGGTAGCCCACCGAGTCACCATGGCGATAGCCACACACATGGCGCAATTCCAGGAGGCCAACAAGACACTCATAGCCAGCATCAACTCCCTTGATGCGCTTCATACCTCTACCCAGGCCTCCGACATTCTTAATGGTGAAACCATGGCAACCACAGCTGAATGGATGACAACAGCTGCTGACACCATCTCCTCAGGTATCACCACCGTGAAGGACGCAGTAGACCAACTTGCCCCATCGTTGGTGGCCACCCAGGACTCCATCAAATCCCTTCTTTCAGCCCCCACCACCAACACCACCACAAATCTGCACCCAACTCAACCCTCGCAAAGATTGTACAAAGACGTGCTATGTTCACCAGCAACCTATCCACCCATGATCCCTGCACCAGCCATGGCAGCCCTTGCCAGAGCAGCCATCCACAACCGCCAGATCCTCATAGACCCACACAGAGGCCATGTCCTCCACACCCCAGACCAAGCCACCACCAGTATAGTGGAGCGGCTCAAAGCTATCCTTGATGAAATCAGGACTGACGACACCCCAGCTCTGATGGTCAAAGCCATTACCAGACTTACGAATGGTGGCCTTATCACAGAATTTAACTCAACCAAATCAGCCTCATGGCTACACGAAGACGCCAACAAGGCCAAATTCCTCAAGAAACTCTGGGTCCCTGCTGACATCAAAGACAGAATCTATAATGTAATGGTCCCCTTCCTACCATTCAACTCATCTCTTGACGACCCTGAATGGCTCCACCAAGCCGAACTGGAAAACAACTTACACGAGAACTCGCTGGTCTCCACATGCTGGATCAAACAAAAGGAATGACGCTCTCCCAACCAAAGGGTCGCCCATGCCATACTTACATTCTCCGACCCACGAGAAGCTAACACTAGAGATGGACATGGGTAACCCCAGGGGTATCCCAGTGCTAACCCACACCTGTACCCACTTATTATCCATGCCCATGAATCCATGGGTCTTATTTTTCATGGGTACTAACCCATGGTGGGTCTCCCCAGGGGTTTGCATACACTTGTTTGAAATGTAATGTATGTGGATATGTGAAACAAGCAACACTAGTAGTAATCTACTCGTCAATTACATCCCATCCCTTAGGGAGCACTACATCATTGTCCCCATTTACTTCATCCAAAACGACTACCTTTCTGATATCCATATCCTTGACGAGCCCAACAAGGCTCCATGATCCCAGGCAGAGCAATGCACAAACACTTTGGCTTGATAAGCAATTACGCACATGGGAGAGAACATTGCAACCATGGCTGAATAGGTGCTCGACATCAATCGATGTGGCTACCATAATGTTTCAATAACAGAGCACCCACACATTGATTGCTTACCAGGGATACTCAGGTAATCAATGGCCATCTGTGAGAGATGAGGCATTGTAGTGCGATTCTGAATCCACCATTCTAGTGCATCCGTAACATCGTTGACATCTGCTGCAAGGTAGGCATCAAGTTCATCATGTGAGACCTTTGGCTTCAGCTTAACAAGACATGGGAGGTTGTCAAACACATTACCTGATCCTCGATTGCTCTCTGGGATAGTCTCTGTGTTATCCTCAGCATTCGCAACACTTGGCAGAGAATAGGTTTGATACAAATTTTCATAGACATCCGTAACCAGTTGTTTTGCCATCGTGATCCAATCTGCAGGCCATCCAGCATCCTTGAAATACTGGAGTTTGTGTTGGGGGTGCAACACTGGACAGGAACAATCAGCAATTGAAACCGAGCTTAGAAGTACTTACCCATTGCAATCCGATAGACATCAGATGAGTCTGTGAGTGAATAGTAGCGATTCAATGTTTTCTTGGCCAGTTGCAGCATAGCATGGATGGCGGGGCTGAGCGACTTGCTATCCATTATCCCATTTGTGAATGTTTTGTCGATATAGTCCATTGCCGGAATGACCATGGTGAGGTTGGGTGTTGAGTGTGAAAAAAACACTGTTACATCCTTCAAAAGCTGTGTGGCTGATATTAGTAAGCTGAAACGCTGTGCAGTTGCACGCATGTGGCCCACCTTCAACACATCATGCAGCTGCCTCAAGAGCTCCCATTCCTCATCACCCAGGCTGTACTTACTCAGTCCCAGCTTGTGCTTATCTGTAATCCCATCAATCCCGGCCTGGTATTTCAGTGCAAAGTCAAGTATATCGAACGTCAAGTTCCAGCATGTCGCCACATTGCATGGGAGATTTCTTACCACCATCTGCAACTCCTCCAAGATTGCTTTCCAAGCTGGCAGCAACTTGATGCTCGAATGAATGATTTTGAAGGTGAGTTTGCGAACCTGAGAATGATGGTAAGTCCATCCAAAGTATGGTCTCCATACTGACCTTTGCCAGCAGCAGTCAAAGTGGCTGGAGATGTGCATTCAGTTCTGCATGCTCCCTTTCGCTTAGCGCTTCCAGCTTGTTGACCCACCCATCAATATCATCATCCATTGGTGTTTCTACTCCTCCCTCTCTGCTTTCATCTGTCAATCGTGACTGATAAGCGCTGAATCTTGTTTCCAGCTCCTCAAGCTCGAATTCATCCCCAAACTCCTTTAACTCATCGTCCAAGCTCTCCCAGTCTCAATTAGCTTTCCTTTTGTAACAGACGCTATATCTCGCAACCTTTATTCTCTTGTCTTCGCCTCTTATCGCTTACCACATAGCTAAGACTTAACAGATAACCCTCGCAACTCTTATCTTATCAAGTCACGTGATCAGTCACATGACCTTATCTCTTATCTCGGCTGTGCAACACATGTTGTACACATGTCATCCTCATGCTCGCCTCATGCTTTTCCCTTTGACTCACTTTCCCTTATCGTCCAATAGCA